>CABFPE010000787.1:231427-244924 GCA_900660155.1 Hofstenia miamia
AAGGAGAAATGTAAAAGTACGACGGACATAAAGCCAATATATGAAGAAACAATATTATCAGAAGAAGAAGATAGTGAGACACCAGCATGTAAAGCAATACTCCCGAAATTTACGGGGAGAGTGGATAGCTATTTGCCTACATTCAAAGAATGGATTCAAATGTTTGAAATGAGTATGAAAGAGAGAAAAGTAATACAAAAACAGGCGGCGGCAAGATTCCCTTTATATTTGGGAGGAGCGGCTTACCAGCATTATTTGGTGTTGGATTTGGAGACCAAATCAGATTACAAAAAATTAATTGGAGAGTATCAGCGATATTATGATGATGAGAGTTTCAAAAGTCAATATCGTATGTTATTAAATAGTTTAAAGATGAACAAACGAGAAGATTTGCGAAATTATATGTCACAGGTGGAGAGACTATTGAAACTAAGTTCAAGAGAGAGCACGTATTCCAAATATGATTTGTTTTCTCATATATGTAAAGGACTACCAGAACCAATCCAGCAACAATTCGAAATCAAATGTGATGCAGATGATTCCCTGGAAAGAATGATAAGGAAAGGTCTGGGAATACAAGTCATGATGGAAAACAATGCTCGAATTAACGAAAAATCGTTGATAACGAAAGTGACACCAGCAATGGTAAGCAGAACAAATAAAACTAGAAAAGACGATGATGGAAAACCAAAGGACGAAATCATCAAGATAAAGCTGAAAGATGGAACGGTAAAACGCATAAATAGAAAAGATCTAAAATGTCAGGCGTGCGGAAAGAAAGGTCATACAAAGAAATATTGTAAACGACAGATTAACTTTATCAAAGAGGAAGAAGCATATTTTGAGGAGGAAGACTTATTAGATGATGAAGACGAATTGGAACAAACAGAAGAAACAAAAGATGATACTTTAAATTAGAGGGAGCACCGTCTCTGGTAAACCGTGCACCCGTGTTAATCATAACAGACCTAATCAAGACTAATACAATTACAGTTGTAATAAACGGAGTGATGGTCAAAGCAACTATAGATACGGGAGCAGTAATATCAATTATTACTGATGAATGTGCGGCGAAAATAGGATTTGATAATAGAAAATTGGAAAGCGAAAAGAGCAGATTACTCAATGCATCGGGAGACTATATTGATACTAAAGGTAAACTATTGGAAGTACTGATGAGGATCGCTAATACCACGTTTTTGCAAACATTTACGGTCATAGATACAGAAAAAAATTCGCTCCCCTATGAGGTGATATTGGGAAATGACTTTTTGATGAATAATAAGTGTATCATCGATTACACGAACAAAACTATATCGGTCCAAGAAGAAATAGTAACAACTTGCGAAGAAGAGCAGGGCACAGAAACCATAGAATTTCGGTTAAAGGAGGATGTAAAGATTCTACCGAATAACTGGAAAATGTGTCAGATAGAGACAGAAAACTATATAATGGCTGAAGTTATGATATATGATCAGAAAGGGATCAACACGAAAAAAGTATCGATTCCATCAAGTTTGTGTGTAGTAAAAGAGGGCAAAGGAGTGATACCAATGTTAAACGCAACTAATCATGTAGTCAATATAAAAAAGGATACCCTAAAGTTAAAAGGGAAAAAAGTAAAAACCGAAAAAACGATGGTGAACAAAGCGATTAATATAATACAAGAAGAAAACGAGGAGTATCAAATACCAGAAATAACAGAGGAAGAGTATAGACACCTAAGTGCGGAAGAAAGAAAGCAGCTGGTAATGATACTTAAAAGACACGCAAAAATATTTAATTACGGTGAGATAAGCGTGGGAAAGGCAGTTGGAGAAACGCACAAAATAATAACCACAACTGAAGAACCAATAAGATTGCCGTGTAGAAGAGTTCCCGAACACTTGAAAGAACATTATAACACCATATTGAATGAACTAATCGATAACAAGATAATAAGGCCAAGTGAAAGTCCTTATGCTGCGCCCATGGTCTTTGTGAAACAAGGTGAGAAATACAGACTCTGTATAGATTTCCGGAAACTTAATGATATCACAAAGAAAGACGCCTATCCACTCCCGAGGATAGAAGATATTATATACGAAGCTAGTAAAAATAAGTATTACACATGTATAGATCTCTGTAAAGCATACTGGCAAGTGCCAATGGAGCCTGCGGACATTGAAAAAACAGCATTTATAACGCCGTATGGGCTGTTCGAATGGATGTATATGGCTTTTGGGTTATGTAACGCCCCAGCTACATTTCAAAGATATGTAACGAAAGTTTTGAAACAGAACAACAAACAAGTTGAAAAAGGGATAAGCGCATATATAGATGATATATTGATAGCAAGTGACACAATTGAAGAACACTTTGAGAAGCTGGACAGAACACTGAACATCCTGTATAAGGCAGGTCTACGTGTTAATGGAAAGAAGTGTGAAATTTTAAAAGAACAAGTTGTATTCCTGGGGAGACAAATCCGGAAAGGTGAAATACGAATGAAGAATAATGCGAGAGAGATGATTCAAAACATTAGTAGTCCGAAAACAAAAAAGGATCTACAGCGTATTATGGGTTTTATCAATTATTATGGTTCATTCATATCCAATGTGGCTCATAAAACTAGTAAGATGACAGAATTGCTTAAAAAGAATAAAGTTTTTGAGTGGACATGGAGAGAACAAGATCAGTTGGATAACATAAAAGATGAATTGAGCAAGATGCCATCATTGAATACACTGGACTATGATAAAGAATTTATCCTCGACTGCGACGCAAGCAACGTCGCGATAGGGGCGTGCCTAGGTCAGATAAAGGATGGTAAAGAAGTGCCCATACAATTTTTTAGTCATAAACTAAAACAGAGTGAGGAAAATTATGGTTCGACGAAATTGGAAATGTTGGCACTGGTTGAAAGCATAAAGAAATTTCGTTATTTTTTAATAGGACAAATGTTTAAAGTAAGAACCGATAATAGTGGATTAGCGTGGCTTAAAAAGTTTTTGGGCGATAAATCGTCAATTGTATCATGATGGATTGAATACTTAAATGAATTTAAATTTATGATAGAACATCGCAAGAGGAATGTTACATAAGAATGCAGATTTTTGGACAGCGTTGCCAGAATATCAAAGAGATATCGAAAAGTAGATGGCAAAAAGAAAAAATTTCAGTTCATGTCACACAATGAATACGCCGAACTACCTGATATTAATATGGATAAAAAAGGTAATGCAATAATGCCAATAATAATTAAGGAAGAAATATCCAAGAAAGACATAATTGAAAAACAAAAAACTGATATCATATTGAAGGACATACGAGATAAAATGGACAATGACGAGTGGATGCTGGGAAAAGAAGCCAAAAGTTACTTCCAGAGATATAAGTAGAAATTAAATAGAAATGGACTTTTGTATATAGAAGGAAAGACGCTGAGAATAGCAATCCCCGAATATTACAAAAGGGAATTAGTTCGAAAGATACATAGAATGGACATTTAGGTATAATACAAACAGAGAATACCTTTAACNTCGACGAAATTGGAAATGTTGGCGCTGGTTGAAAGCATAAAGAAATTTCGTTATTTTTTAATAGGACAAACGTTTAAAGTAAGAACCGATAATAGTGGATTAGCGTGGCTTAAAAAGTTTTTGGGCGATAAATCGTCAATTGTATCATGATGGATTGAATACTTAAATGAATTGAAATTTATGATAGAACATCGCAAGAGGAATGTTACATAAGAATGCAGATTTTTGGACAGCGTTGCCAGAATATCAAAGAGATATCGAAAAGTAGATGGCAAAAAGAAAAAATTTCAGTTCATGTCACACAATGAATACGCCGAACTACCTGATATTAATACGGATAAAAAAGGTAATGCAATAATGCCAATAATAATTAAGGAAGAAATATCCAAGAAAGACATAATTGAAAAACAAAAAACTGATATCATATTGAAGGACATACGAGATAAAATGGACAATGACGAGTGGATGCTGGGAAAAGAAGCCAAAAGTTACTTCCAGAGATATAAGTAGAAATTAAATAGAAATGGACTTTTGTATATAGAAGGAAAGACGCTGAGAATAGCAATCCCCGAATATTACAAAAGGGAATTAGTTCGAAAGATACATAGAATGGACATTTAGGTATAATACAAACAGAGAATACCTTTAACACTCAATTTATAACGACGAGTATTCGAAGAACGATAGAGGATGTTATTAACAAATGCAATACATGTCTTATAAATAACAAGAGCCACTTCCCGGTACAAACCACTCCACTTGAGAAAATTATGGCAACAGCACCCAACGAAATCGTTCATGTGGACTTGGAAAAATTGTCTCAAGATGACGAGGGTTATCAGTATTTATTGGTCTTAGTTGATAATTTTACAAAATACGCTTGAATGATACCGTTAGATTCAACAACGGCAAAAGTAGTAGCGGACAAGATCATGAAGGAGTGGATTTTAAAATTCATACCAATGCAAACAATAATATCTGAAAGGGGCGTCCAATTCGAAAGTAAACTGTTTGAAGAGATGACTAAACTGATGGAAATACAAACAGAAAAGACAACTGCATACCATCCACAAGCAAATGGGGCAGTGGAAAGATTAAATAGAACAATGATTAAACTAATAAGAGTATTAACTTCAAGAATTGGAGGCAGAGACTGGAGAGAAATATTGGAAATAGTCGAATATTTCTATAATACATCGGTACACTCGACAATGGGGATGACGCCATACAAGGCTATGTACGGTAGAGAAGCAGCAACGCTGATATCAATGCAATATCATACGTACTCCGAAAAGCCAGATAATGATTACATAAGGAAAATTAAAGACCAAATAACTGGAATCCACGAAGCCATGTGCCATAACACAAAGAAATCGGCGATAAGGCAAGAAAGGAACTTTAACAAAAAGATATATGGTGAACCACACAGGGTAGGGGACAAGGTTTACGCATACACTCTAATGAGAACACAAGACGTGAATCAGGTAAGAAAACTTAAAACACAGTGGTCAGGGCCATTCACAATTACACAAACACTACCCAATAATAACTATAAATTGAATGACGGACGAATATTACATTTTCAAAATCTAAAACGAGCAACAGTAAATATAGAACAAGTGACTCTTGATAAAAATGCAGAATTTAAAATTATACAGGTTGACGATGGTACATATGCTGAAATGGACGATTTGGACAGTGTGCATGAAGAAGAATTCCAAGAGGAATATAGACCCGAGAAAAGGCAAACCGGAATTTGAAAGGAGAATAATGTCCCAGAGGGCAGTGAGAAACAAAACGAAATATGACCCAGAAATATGGGATATTAATTTAGTAACTGAATTTAGGAAACATGAAATGGACACAATGATCACCGATGAAATCGAGGAGAGTGAGAAGAAGGAGAACCCCACAGACCGATCGTCAAATAAATGACGTGAGGACAGAGGAAACATCGACGAGCTCCACTAATAAAACTAGGTCTCCGCAATCCGATTGCCAATTAAAGGGCATGACGATGGAGAACTCACCACCTAGCAACAAAAGACGAAGAATGAGAAGAAGAGCTCCACAGTCTGATTACCAATTAAAGGGTATGATGATGGAGCAGATGACACCAACAAATAAAAGACGAAGAATAAGGAGGTCTCCTCAATCTGATTACCGAATAAAGGGTATGAGGATGGAGACAATAAAGAAAAATCACCCTCTACCAAATGTCAAATAATGGGCAGGCGGGTAAATGAGGGCCATCTACAAGATACTGATCGCCAATTAAAGGGCGTGAGGTTGGAAATATCGAATTATGCACACTCCCCTTCGACATCCAGCAGTACTCAATGCCAATTAAAGGGCAAAGAGGAAATAGCATCCACAAGTACTCAAAGCCAATTAAAGGGCGGCAAGGAAACAATATCAGTAGCTATGGAAAGTTGGGAAACACAGCCAATAAGTGATGACTCAGACATGGATACATTGCAGACACCGTCAACAAGTTCAATCCCCATGACAACAAGCTCAGGAATATTTTCATACAGGCAAACATCAACTACAAAGAAATCGTCGCGATTGGAAGAAAGAGAGAGTTGTATGACAAAAATAGGAAAAGAATGAATTCACCCCTATTTTATAGCAAACCGGAAGATGAGATATAATTCATACGATAATCTGTCACCAGAAACCAAAAGATTGATAAGAAATAGTACGTCCACTAAAGAAAACAAAAGTTATGCAATTCCGATAGTGATTGATAAAAAGAATCGCCCCACATGCAAAAACAATAATAGCATACACAGGGGACATGAAAGAACAATTCAATAGACCGTATTTCAATAGCACAGTCCACATTACATTTGATGAGCAGTTCACAATGAAAGACGTACAGAAGCTAACTAAAAATAAAGATAGAATTATAGCTGAATGTGAGCAAGTAAACTTGGACAAAAAGCATCTCACAATAGTGTATTTCGTAAAAGATACCGAAATAGCATTGAAGAAGCTTCAGACCAATATAGAAGAAACTCTCAAAATAGCTAAGAAAAAACTAACAAGAGTAATAATAGTCATTACACAAAAAGAAGAGGAACTGCCAAAATGTATAAAGGAGATGGAGATTAAGCTAGATAATCTATTCACATTGGAACACTGAAAATATCGGAACTTATAAAAGTGGATTTACAAATCAATGAAATAGCGCCGGCGGAGAGAATTATGGTAGAACCCAAGATTGCAATAGATATGTACTACCAAACACGTACAATGGAACTGTTAGGAACAACTGAAAACTTGGAGGAAACTGGAAACATATTCCTGAAGTGTAGTCTAAATCAAATGCCTGAACATCTAGAGAAGATAGCAACGGTATGGTCTGAAATTAAAGCAGATAAACCTATGCATGAAGAATGGCTGATGATAGACATAAGATCGCCAACAAGGAAATATCATAAAAGTATGGAAGCCATATTATATGAAATCAGACGAGCATACGAAATGGAGGCTAAAAGAAACTTTAAAACTCAAATGTTTGAAGAGATCAACTCACCAGAGATTAGAGGAGAACAGCCATATGGGTACTGGCAATTGCATTAACCTATAACAACAAGCTAGTACTGCCTATGATGAGAAAGGAGTGGCGACAGATAGCTCAACAGAAGAAATTCGAAATAGCTGTTGCACTGATCCCCACAAACATTAAACAATGGTTGCTGCAGAACGTTGAGATATTACCGCTATCCCCCACAAAGAAAGTACAGCAGAGATTTGAGAAACATTTCACAAGGTTGTTGATGCAACAGCACACACTGGGAAGGCCTAGTATAATAGAGCTCGCGAACAAGACAGGTATTTGTCCAAGTGAAATTGAAATATTAATGGACAAAACAAAGAAGTACATGTGGGGCGTGACTTCCAACACAAAACTGAGAGCACTTAAATGCCAGCCATGGCTAACAACTCGCAATTTGGTCAGAAGGGAGCATGCAGAAATGGTACAAACGATAAAAGTGGTAAAGGAAAAGAGAGTTCATGAGGTGATCACAAAAGAGATAAGAAAATATTTGAAGAACTATCCCCAGTGTGCATACACCAAAATTATTAAACGATCTGAAACAATGCGGAAAGAAGGAAAGAATTGTCCTATCAAAATCATCAAGATGGTCAGCAAAAGTAAGGAGGAGATGCTGATGGAAGAGAAGCTGTTACAATCTAATGATATTGCTCTAACACCAAACACTCAAAGAGTGATTGATAAAGTCAACTTAGAGAAGTGGGGTGAACAAGAACCCAGTGAGCTCTCATGGGTCAATACCAACAATGAGAGATTATTAGTAGAAATTACAGTGTGAAGAGAACGAAAGAACAACATAGTACAAAGAATATTTGGCGAGGTTTATGAATGAGAGACCAAATCACTAATTAAAGTACTGTGCACTGAAGCATTCACAAGACAAGAAATTGATGAATTACTGGAGCCACAAAACCAAATCACAGTGGATATTGAATGCATCACCTCAAAGATAGTAATAAAACCTGAAACTGCACAGAATCTGATGAAAAATGGTCTAATGGATACTTTCTGGGAAAACATCAAGAAATTCAAAAATAATTATCCTGCAACATTTGAAATGCAAGGTACATATGAAGCCATAGAGGAAAAAACTATGACAACAATCCTGAAATGTACACAACCACTGACAATTTTTATACTGATGCTGCTACCAACTTGGCGACTAAAAGATAAAAAGGCAGTCAAAGTGATGTGGCATAAGGAAAACATGTATGTTAACAATAGACAAGGAGCAGAAAGGATTGTTAATGATGAACAATACAAAAAGTCGAAAGAAATCTTATTGAAGAACAATAATAAAGAGAGGGTTTTCATAGAAGGACAAGTAACACCCTATGATTTGTATAAAGAAGGAGAACTGATATGTAAACAAATCAAGAAAGTATGCAATTATACTGATGCTGCTACCAACTTGGCGACTAAAAGATAAAAAGGCAGTCAAAGTGATGTGGCATAAGGAAAACATGTATGTTAACAATAGACAAGGAGCAGAAAGGATTGTTAATGATGAACAATACAAAAAGTCGAAAGAAATCTTATTGAAGAACAATAATAAAGAGAGGGTTTTCATAGAAGGACAAGTAACACCCTATGATTTGTATAAAGAAGGAGAACTGATATGTAAACAAATCAAGAAAGTCTGAAAAGAAATTGAAAAAAGATCTACACAAACTGTAATATTGTTCTCAGGAATTAATGACATCGTATGGGGAGAACTTTGGAGCTCACAATATTGATACTACGACGTAATGAGAAGAGTGGAAATCATTACCATGGTAAGACTGGGAAAAAATGAACCAGAGAACATTTCTGAAGAAGAAGTCTTAGAAAATATAAGTGCGTTCTATGATGAGGCGTCAATATCAAAATCACTAAGATCAAACTACGAGTTTTTCTATCCAAATACTACGATTCATCCAGATTTGGCGCATACAAGTAGAATAGATGCAATCATGACATTGATGATAGCAATAAAAGGAATGAAACTCTACAGGAAACATTACAAAATATTTAACGAGAAATTAAATGAGCTACATAGTATGTGCACGATAGTGAAATCTCTGAAGAACCCGTTGTTTTTGAGACATAAGAAAATGTTGACTACAGAAAAAGACATCGGTAAGAAAACTTAAAACACAGTGGTCAGGGCCATTCACAATTACACAAACACTACCCAATAATAATTATAAATTGAATGCAGACAAATATTACATTTTCAAAATCTAAAATGAGCAACAGTAAATATAGAACAAGTGACTCTTGATAAAAATGCAGAATTTAAAATTATACAGGTTGACGATGGTACATATGCTGAAATGGACGATTTGGACAGTGTGCATGAAGAAGAATTCCAGGATGAATATAAACCCAAGAAAGGGGAACCAGAACTTGAAAGAAGAATAATGCCCCAGAGGGCAGTGAGAAATAAAACGAAATATGACCCAGAAATATGGGATATTAATTTAGTAACTGAATTTAGGAAACATGAAATGGACACAACGATCACCGATGAAATCAAGGAGAGTGAGAAGAAGGAGAACCCCGCAGACCGATCGTCAAATAAAGGACGTGAGGACAGAGGAAACATCGACGAGCTCCACTAATAAGACTAGGTCTCTACAATCCGATTGCCAAATTAAGGGCATGACGATGGAGAACTCACCACCTAGCAACAAAAGACGAAGAGTGAGAAGAAGAGCTCCGCAGTCCGATTACCAATTAAAGGGTATGACGACGGAGCAGATGACACCAACGAATAAAAGACGAAGAATAAGGAGGAGGTCTCCTCAATCTGATTACCAAATAAAGGGTATGAGGATGGAGACGATAAAAGAAAAATCACCCTCTACCAAATGTCAAATAATGGGCAGGCAGGTAAATGAGGGCCATCTACAAGATACTGATCGCCAATTAAAGGGCGTGAGGTTGGAAATATCGAATTATGCACACTCCCCTTCGACATCCAGCAGTACTCAATGCCAATTAAAGGGCAAAGAGGAAATAGCATCCACAAGTACTCAAAGCCAATTAAAGGGCGGCAAGGAAACAACATCAGTAGCTATGGAAAGTTGGGAAACGCAGCCAATAAGTGCTGACTCGGACATGGATACATTGCAGATACCGTCAACGAGTTCAATCCCCACGACAATGAGCTCAGGAATATTTTCATACAGGCAAACATCTACTACAACGAAATCATTGCGATCAGAAGAAAGAGAGAGTCGCATGACAAAAATAGGAAGACAACGAATTCACCCCTATTTTATAGCAAACAGGAAGATGAGATATAATTCATATGATAATCTGTCGCCAGAAACCAAAAGATTGATAAGAAATAGTACGTCCACTAAAGAAAACGAAAGCTACGCAATTCCGATAGTGATTGATAAAAAGAATCGCCCCACATGCAACACAATAATAGCATACACAGGGGATATGAAGGAACAATTCAATAGACCGTATTTCAAAAGCACAGTCCACATTACATTTGATGAGCAGTTCACAATGAAAGATGTACAGAAGCTAACTAAAAATATAGATAGGATTATAGCTGAATGTGAGCAAGTAAACTTGGACAAAAAGCATCTCATGGTAGTGTATTTTGTAAAAGTTCCCGAAATAGCATCGAAGAGACTGCAGACTAATATAGAAGAAACTATCAAAATAGCTAAGAAAAACAAAACGAGAGTAATAATAGTCGTTACACAAAAAGAAGAGGAACTGCCGAAATGTATAAAGGAGATGGAGATTAAGCTAGACAATCTATTCATGTTGGATAGCGGAGCACTGAAAATATCAGAACTTATAAAAGTGGATTTACAAATCAATGAAATAGTGCCGGCGGAGAGAATTATGGTAGAACCCAACATCAGTAGCTATGGATAGTTGGGAAAAGCAGCCAATAAGTGATGACTCAGACATGGATACATCATAGATACCGTCAACGAGTTCAATCCCCACGACAATGAGCTCAGGAATATTTTCATACAGGCAAACATCTACTACAATGAAATCGTCGTGATCAGAAGAAAGAGAGAGTTGCATGACAAAAATAGGAAAGGAACGAATTCATCCCTATTTTATAGCAAACAGGAAGATGAGATACAACTCATACAATAATCTGTCGCCAGAAACCAAAAGATTGATAAGAAATAGTACGTCCACTAAAGAAAACGAAAGCTACGCAATTCCGATAGTGATTGATAAAAAGAATCGCCCCACATGCAACACAATAATAGCATACACAGGGGATATGAAGGAACAATTCAATAGACCGTATTTCAAAAGCACAGTCCACATTACATTTGATGAGCAGTTCACAATGAAAGATGTACAGAAGCTAACTAAAAATATAGATAGGATTATAGCTGAATGTGAGCAAGTAAACTTGGACAAAAAGCATCTCATGGTAGTGTATTTTGTAAAAGTTCCCGAAATAGCATCGAAGAGACTGCAGACTAATATAGAAGAAACTATCAAAATAGCTAAGAAAAACAAAACGAGAGTAATAATAGTCGTTACACAAAAAGAAGAGGAACTGCCGAAATGTATAAAGGAGATGGAGATTAAGCTAGACAATCTATTCATGTTGGATAGCGGAGCACTGAAAATATCAGAACTTATAAAAGTGGATTTACAAATCAATGAAATAGTGCCGGCGGAGAGAATTATGGTAGAACCCAAGATTGCAATAGATATGTACTACCAAACCCGTACAATGGAACTGTTAGGAACAACCGAAAACTTGGAGGAAACTGGAAACATATTCCTGAAGTGTAGTCTAAATCAAACGCCTGAACATCTAGAAAAAATAGCAATGGTATGGTCAGAAATTAAAGCAGATAAACCTAGGGAAGGCCTAGTATAATCGAGCTCGCGAAAAGACAGGTATTTGTCCAAGTGAAATTGAAATATTAACGGACGAAACAAAGAAGTACATGTGGGGCGCAACTTCCAACACAAAACTGAGAGCACTTAAATGCCAACCATGGCTAACAACTCGCAATTTGATCAGAAGGGAGCATGCAGAAACGTTACAAACAATAAAAGCGGTAAAAGAAAAGAGAGTTCATGAGGTGATCACAAAACAGATAAGAAAATATTTGAAAAACTATCCCCAGTGTGCATACACCAAAATTATTAAACGTTCTGAAACAATGCGGAAAGAAGGAAAGAATTGTGGCAAAACCAAATCGCAGTGGATATCGAATGCATCACCTCAAAGATAGTAATAAAACCTGGCTAGAACGGCAGAGATGCAAGGTACATATGAAGCCATAGAGGAAAAACTATGACAACAATCCTAAAATGTACGCCACTGCCGACAATTTTTATACTGATGCTGCTACCAACTTGGCGACTAAAAGATAAAAAGGCAGTCAAAGCGATGTGGTATGAGGAAAACATGTATGTTAACAATAGACAAGGAGCAGAAAGGATTGTTAATGATGAACGATACAAAAAGTTGAAAGAAATCTTATTGAAGAATGATAACAAAGAGAGGGTTTTTATAGAAGGATAAGTAACACCCTATGATTTGTATAAAGAAGGAGAACCGATATGTAAATAGATCAAGAAAGTCCGCAAAGAAATTGAAAAAAGATCTACACAAACTGTAATATTGTTCTCAGGAATTAACGACATCATATGGGGAGAACTTTGGAGCTCACAATATCGGTACTACGACGTAATGAGAAGAGTGGAAATCATTACCATGGTAAGACTGGGAAAAAATGAACCAGAGAACATTACTGAAGAAGAAGTCTTAGAAAATATAAGTGCGTTCTATGATGAGGCGTCAATATCAAAATCATTAAGATCAACTTACGAATTTTTCTATCCAAACACTATGATTCACCCAGATTTGGCGCATACAAGTAGAATAGACGCAATCATGACATTGATGATAGCAATAAAAGGAATGAAACTCTACAGGAAACATTACGAAATATTTAACGAGAAATTAAATGAGCTACGTAGTATGTGCACGATAGCGAAATCTCTGAAGAACCCGTCCTTCTTGAGACATAAGAAAATGTTGACTACAGAAAAAGACGTCGTGCTAAAAATCACTAAAGACGAGGCGTACGAAAACACTACGTGGGAGATGAAAGAAGCTAACGAGATAATCAAAAAGGCAGCCGAAATGGTACATGGAGAAAGAGTGGTCATCCTTAATTAGCTACACTGGAGGGGGAGTGTGACATAATCCATCAAACTATCATGTGTGGTCAAGATGAGAGGAAAGGATAAAGGAAACAAAGACTAAAATTATTGATATTGATTATAATGATTAAAATGTAAAAACATGATAGGATTGATTATTTCATTTTGTAAATGTTTTGTGCAATTATATTTAAAATTATGCTCAACAGTATTTTGACAAAACGAAAGATGGTCAAACAGCGTAGT
>CABFPE010000787.1:252308-264489 GCA_900660155.1 Hofstenia miamia
GTAACCTAAGAGCACACCAGGTAACTACAGCTGTCGCCCTCCCCGCTGTGGAATAGCTATTAGGAGGCTGCTCCAGCATACCTTTAACCGGATGTGGGAACCAGCATACAATTACCCTAGCTTGTAAACGTTTAGCTTTCCATCAGAATATATAAAATAACCTGACAAGAGAAAATAAATCCAAAGTAGATTTGCTCATCATTAATTACATCATGTTCAGTATATTTATAGCACTTGGTAATAAACAACTAAATACTTGACTAGTACCTGTTAATCGTTCTTGTTTACAGTTTTTCCCTCGTTTAATATTTCTGCTATGATTACGCAACGTCAGCATTAATTTGACTACGCTGTTTGACCATCTTTCGTTTTGTCAAAATACTGTCGAGCATAATTTTAAATATAATTGCACAAAACATTTACAAAATGAAATAATCAATCCTATCATGTTTTTACATTTTAATCATTATAATCAATATCAATAATTTTAGTCTTTGTTTCTTTCATCCTTTCCTCTCATCTTGACCACACATGATAGTTTGATTGGATTATGTCACATTATGTCAGTGTTGATGTGACTCTCTAAACTGCTGGAATCAAACAAAGCATATACTTTTTTATCATCTAGTGAGGGCTTAACTACTGTACGACCTCACACTTAGGTTGAAGTACTGGCAAGTGGCCCATTGACAGGCTGAGGCCTACAAACCTTTGCATTGTGACATTTCTTCTGGCATTTATTGCATGTCACTTTCTTTATGGGACATTGTTGATGCAGATGTTGTGGGGCTCCACAAAAGAAACATTTCAGGTATCTTGATTCTGATATAGTTGCAGTGACTCTGAGCTAATGTTGTGCATGTCATAGTGTAATTCTAAGCTGGAGCAATTGCAGCACTAAGATTCAAATGGTCTCAAAGATCAGCTTTCTTCTGTGCATTTTCAAAAGTATGTGCCAGTATAAAAGCAGTAGAGATATCCAGTGTTTTATTCTCCAAGTTTGATCAAGCTTTTTATAATTCAGAGTTTCTTAGGGTAAAAAATCAATTATTTTACAATAATTACAAATTTTCTAAGCTAAATAAAAGTTATTTGTGATTGATAAAGAATATGAATTTTTAGACAATAAAAATTTTTATGGTATTTTCCAGTTGATTTTTGATTGAGTTCAATTTCAAGTTTTGATGATTTCTCAACTGAGTTTTTCTGATCAAGTTTTGTGAGCTTATTCAAGTTTGAGCTTTTAATATTTTGAGTATTCAAAAACTCTGCACATAATATAATTTATGTGTGTTATGCATGAGTGAAAAAATGACAGCAGATACAATGTTAGAGTTGATTGCATATTTTTATATCAATACCTTGTGAAAACTAATTATAGTTGATGCAATAAATCTATACAATTGAAAGCTAAGTGTTGAAGCTAATGAGTAGTAATCAGAACCATGTATTGTAATTACCAGACTGTATGTTGTTAAACTTTGCTGAAAATGATGTTCTGACTATGAAAATGAGCATGTATGTTAGGCATACACAACATCATTAATTATGCAAGGTGAAAAATGTAATTGATGTATAAAATTATCAAGGGAAGCATTCATAAAGGTAAGTGCCACTAGAGAACACAACAAAAATAATTAAATTAATATAATTCTACATGCTTTGCTGGCTCATATTTGAGCATTACTGAAGGCCCTTTATCCATAATCCAATGTTGATATGTTTTTGCAACACAATCCCCCCATAATTACTTGACTGATAAATGTAATATATTGACTGCCTTGTGTGATTAAGAGTATCCTTCAGTGAGACACTGATGAACAGTGTGTGTACAAGGCAAGTTAGCAATACCCAGAGGAAGATCAGGTTTTATGATGATTCAAAGAGAATCATCTTATATGATTTCAAATGGGCTTGGGCTTACACTTTGGTTGTAAAATGTGGTTTTCCACGGTGTTCCAAACAGGTCAAAGAACTGATGATTTGCTACTCGGGTCAAATCATTTATGCAGGCTTGGTTGGGTCCAAAAAATTCGACCATATATATATATATATATATTTGAACAAAGATCTTTAACTTAAGCCAAAACTAGGTTCTCCTTCTTAGGCATTGATTGACTTTCTCCAATTTTCCATTTTGGTAGCTAAAATACTAAGAAAGTTGGATGAATTTTGAAAACGCAAATAGATGTTCAGAAACAAAATAATATAACAATAATAAAACATTTCAGGGCTTCTTTAAGCATTTAAAGACAAATTGTTAATACAGCTAACCCATTTTTTTGATATGATCTTTTAGCATTATATTCGTATTTTAACCTTAGTATTGTTTAAGCGTACCATACTCTACCAGTAACAATGACAAAGGTAGACGCCCTATCCAGTGGGTAAAAACCGCATTTCATTTGGGGAGCGACGGCCACCCAATGACCCTTTTGCTACGCTTTTATGTAATATAGATAAAGATGGACTTTTGCTTTCAATAACATTTTGCTACATATGAACTTCTTGTATTAATCATCATTATCTGCAAAAAGGAGGTGGGTCATGTGTTGAATCATGGATTCAAATTGGCGATCATTAATCAAGATTTGTGATCAAGTCCTACTTCGACTTTAATGCGACTTAAAAATTAAATTTATATTTTAGCTTGAAATGCTAATGTATACATAATTGCACAGATTTCAACAAAAATTTTTGCATTATGCATTGCATTATTGGAACGTTAGGTGCTGCTTTATCCACTAAACAATACTCTTGTAAGAACATAGTAATCAATTTCATACTCTCTTAACCAGAAACAAACAAACAAATCATTGGATTAACGAATAGTGAGAATATTGATTTTGAACTGTTCCCAAAAACACGAACCTGGCCCGAAGATGGACGTAATGGGACCCGAACCCGACCCGGCTCGGCTTTTAGCACTAGAAGCGTGACAATAGGTCAAAATGAGCTATTTCTTGCTTGTTTCATTATTCATTCAGCAAAACGCTAGCAGGTATACTTCGAATTATGTTGATAATCTCATTAAATTTGCTGTTTGTAGAAATTTGATTTCTATGCCATAATTTTCGCATTTGAAGCAGATGTAAATTTATTCTCAAGTAGTCGCTGTTCTATTGTTAATGTTTAGTAAGGGAGCCACAATGATGTTTTTTGAAAAAGTAAAATTTATTAATTAAAATTTATAAATGTTATTTAATCATTCGTGGAAACGTCTCTCGACATATTTTAATAAATCTAAATTCTGAGAATTTTATATGTGCCCAAACAATTGTGCAATTATGCTAAAATTTTAATGAAAATCTACTATCAAATTGCCTTTATATCAATAAATGAATTTTTTATTAAGGTTGACAGAACATAAAAAACAAAACATTACTTTCTCTAGTAAAAAAGTTTGGAAAATTAGGCAAATATATGCCAAATTAGTGCAAAATCTTTGGAGTTTATTTGCAAATCGGTTCCAAAGATTTGGTAATTTTTTGCAAATATTTGACAAATTTTCCAAATTATGTGCAAACTTTCCAAGCATTTTAAAAAATTTAGATAATTTAGCAATTATTTGACAAATATTTGTCAAATTTTCCAAAAGTATTTACTAAGGTTCTTTTCTCCTTTTACATTTCCTTCAACTAAAGTTAAACTCCTATTTGATTTCTAATTATCTGGAAGGCTAGAGGAAGTAAGGCAATGCTATTCTTAAAACTTTGCAACACTAGAAAGTCCGATTGGTCAAAATTGACCGCTTTAATAAAAGTTTTGCTTTGTTCTTATAAAATATCAGTATTAAAAGTTTTTAACTTACTGACTTTTCTCTTTGCCTAAGCAACTCTCACGCTGTATATAATCTTTGACTGTTACCTTAGAAATCCAAACGATGAAAATTCAACCCTATGGTCACTTCCGTTGCAACAAATTCATAATCTTGGAAATTTCCGAATTTCCTCAGAATAATAAGCAAAACCAACATCAATATTAAATTATTAAGTGAGTTAATGGCTTAAGAATTACTTTGTTCTTTGAAATTACAATTTTTTTTTGGAAATTGTTTCAATATTGCAACGTGAAATTATTTTAATATTTTTCCAAAAATGAATAGTGAAGGAATTTTATTTTGAAGATGTTTTAGTAGGGTCTAATGATGCCGCTGGAAAGGTTTTGCTTTTTGGACAAACATTTTTGGATGACCGCACGGAAAATGACGAATTTGATAGCAAGATATAGAGGGAAGAAGATGAGGATGCTGCAAGGGGTTAGAGTAAATGGTTTTAGTAGAGAGTGATAAGAAGTATATTGTTGACATATTCTTTCCATATTCTTAAGAAAACAAGATGTTGAAACATGCACAGCTCATCTGATGCATCCATTTAAATGGAATTCATTAATGATTTTCATGGACAGGGTCGTAACTTCACTACTGAAAATGTCTTTATATCACTGAAGGTGAAGCAGTGTTTGAAATTGAAGAAAGCAACAATTGTTAGTAATTGTATGCAAAATTGGCGTCTGCACAATGATCAACTACGAGCCAAAATTTTATAGAGGAAATCTGAAAGTGTACTGTTCTATACTGCAAATAATGTCGGTACTTGTTTCTGTAAAGTATACAACTTGTATATTGCCAGTAGCTATGTCTTAACACTAGATTCTATATCTTAAATTCATGCAGTTGTCAGAATTGAGCCATTCAAGTAAAACTAACGAAAACAAAGCAAATGAAAGAAAAGTATCAGAAAAACAAAATAAGCTGTTTTTTCTATTTCAATTCTCATTGCATGAGGCATTACAAATGCATTTAAGACTAGAAAGTCCAAGCGGTCAAATTTGACCACTTTGCACACCTTAAATTTTTTTAGAACATGCTGCTCATCTACAATACATATCTTCGGAATATTATTATGAAAGTTGGAAACGATTCTAAAATCAAAGAATATGTAACAAATTGAAAATTTACACAATTTTAGTCTTGTTTTATTTAATAAATCGAGATAGTAATTAGTTAGACTTTGTATCACAAATATGAGAAATGATTTCAAACTTTGTTTTTACATATCCATTGTTATTGCTTCAAAG
Organism: Hofstenia miamia; assembly: GCA_900660155.1. Classification (NCBI taxonomy): domain Eukaryota; kingdom Metazoa; phylum Xenacoelomorpha; order Acoela; family Hofsteniidae; genus Hofstenia; species Hofstenia miamia. The sequence continues at coordinate 257,388 of CABFPE010000787.1, forward strand.
TGTTACCAAAAGCACAAAAAGAAAACTAGAAATATCTATACACAAGTATTTATAAATAAAGTTAATAAACCATATACTCCAATGCAACTCCTTAAAAAATCCAACTGATATATTTCTAATTATAGTGATAATTTTAAAAACTTGAGAAATCTTTAAAGTTTAAATGGGAAACAGTTCCATGGGTAAGCATTAATAATGAAATATATTACAATTTTACATCGTAGTTTTATTATAGTTAAAAGATTTTTTATCGCGGTAGTGAATTGTGTTTAAGCTTAATATGCATTGAACTATGTAATTGAGCTTACTTATTTTTATTGTGAGGGTGCCTTTTGCACTGAACGTAATATATACATTTTTCATGTAGAACTAGGCTGCTTGTAGAAGGGCAAAGTATGCATATATTGATTTTGTTCAATATGTTATCACAATATATTCATAATTCATTAGGAAGCTGCAATCATTTAAATGAGTGACTTGTAAAATTGAAATTAAATGCGTTTATTTATTTTTAAACTTAGCATTACCTTTACTTTAGGCTACAGTTGGACTACGTGATTGGGCACGTGTGATCTGTCATATTTTGGTAAAGTCGCACGTCTAACCACCGAGATAATTAGCGTTGTGACGGTAGTTTGTAACTGTTCTTGCTACCAATCATATAGCCTAACAGTAGCCTTAGTAAGCATTTACTAAGTAAATTTCAGTGTTAGTATTGCTTGCAAATCGTTTTGGTGGATTTACCAAAATTTTCTAAAAGAATTCAATTTCGCTAGTCAATCATTTTTGTGGATTCCACCAAATGTCTGAATTCTTATGTTTCACGATCCTTATGTTTGAGAATTCAATACAATTTCCCAGACTAATTTGATTTGGTTGGTCAACCATTATTGTGGATTCCACAAAATTTCAGCAGGAATTCAAATTTGTTCTTTAAATATTTTTGTAGATTCCACAAAAATGAAAATTATTTAATCTGAGATGAAATTTAATTATTTATCTGACATGAAAATTGTACTAATAAGAACTGAAAATTTGATGTATTCCATTTTTATGTAACTATTTAAAATTTATTATGTCATTTATTTTTGTTGCAAGTAAAACGGTTCCTTCTAAAGTGTCTTAAGATATTCACAGTCAGATGTAGAATAATCATATTTTATATTATTCATTATCACACGCTGTTTTTTATTTCCTAGAAACTACATCAATTTAGAAATTCATTGAATTTAATGTTTTGACCAAGTCTGGACAATTATGCAGCTAGATTTATTTTTGAAAATTATTTGAAGATATTTTTCATTAATTGAAAATTTATAACACTTGTATTTTGTTGTATATTATTTAAATAATAAAATATTCTCAGAAACTACGTATTTTTTCATTGGAGTATGCAATATTTTTAAGATAGCTTATACTAAAACGTACTTTGAGATTGGTTGATGTTTTCACAATAAATACATTACTACACAAGTGTTATGTTGGGATTTTCATTACTTCCGCATATTCGTCTTCAATGACGCATAGATGATATTAATTTCTTAAATATAATAGATGGTAAGTTATAAACGTCTACATTTTTCAGAATTTTGTAATTTTTTTGAGTAAGATAGTAGTATTCTAATTCAAAGCGGGACTTAACTTTGATTGCATACATTTTGATAGAGAAATTTTAAAAGATTAAAGTTCAATCATTTAGTTCTTTAGAAGTCTGATTTAGATGGTTACCATCGTTTTTATCTGTAATTTCCAATTGAACTTTTAGAATAAATAATGTGTTTGATCTTTCGTATGTTATGGGTTTATAATATAAAACTGATAGGCGGGAGCCCAAACAGGCAAACATAAAAAGAATATATAAGATCACTACACATATTTGGTGAAGTCCTTCATAGGATTTCGACAATTTGAACACTTACAGCGTATGCACCAAGTGCAGTAGTTATCAACATTGTACACTTTAAAAAGAAAATTACAATAATAGACTAATAAATAAACTATATTGTCGTATCATACAAAAACAGTAAAATAAAAGAAATTAGTAAAAGCTTAGCCCACTAACTATGCGACACTTAGAACAACAGCAAACTAAAAAACTAAACAAATTCTTTAGAATTTTGCAATTGAGTGCTTCAATACGAGAAATACAAGAATTTCTTTGAAAGTATGTAATTACTTGTGATTTAACTTCTGTACATTTAGTACAGAGAAAATGTATTCTGTATTGAGAATTGTTGTTGACACATTGTTTTTTGTGTTTCCTATAGTCATATTTTTAAATGTATTTTACATGACATGAAGAGCTTTGCAAAATACTCTGAAACTGTTCATTTTTGAAGAACGTTTTTGAGCTTAAACGACCCTCATAGAAAAATTCCATTTGGTAGGCCGAACCGTATATAGGCAAAATTAAGACGAGACGATCCGACCGCAACTGATATGAGCAAAGTTTAGCTATTATGATCGTTGTTTATTATCAATCTTACAAGCGATATTGCACGAAAATAATCAATTATCACATAATTTAGCATATATGCATTAATGATTATTTTTTGATATAGAAATTTAGAATTTTTACACAAAATTGACCAAAATATTTGAAAATTTGACCTTATTTTGGCCTAATGATTAAATGAAATCTGAGAATGCAGGCCTATTCCCCAGGGAATATTATAAAGTACTTTTTGGAAATGACAAATGATATAATGGTTAAAGTTTTCAACGGATAAACAAGGATCTTCTACTAAAAGTTTACGGAGCTGTAACGAACTTTATTCAAGAATGCCACTAGAACATCTATCTTAACTTGAATTCAAATTTTGATAAAGATTTTTGTAAACAATGAAAAACATCATGTATCCTTAGTCGATTATAATTGTATTTTGATCCAAAAATTAGATATTGACATAACAAATTTTTTGTGATTTTTTTACCTTAAAACCATATTAAATAATTTCAAAATTCGCGTTTTCAAGTCTACATAATTTTTCAATATCTTTTGATAGTAAAAGATATTTTTACTTTACTTACTTTTACGCAACCTAGAAATTACGAACAACCTTGTATTTCTAATAAAAATTAAATAAAAAACAGTCTAGTGTTTGCAATTCAAATTTTCCTACTAGAGGGAGCACTATGTTTGCAGAAAAATATTGTGAAATTAAATGTCCCTTCGCTAACACTTGTTATATTTGAACAGAAAACAAATTAATATTGACAATTCGTAGCACATAAATTACTCATTAACTGCTAGCGATTCGTTTGCCAAGAATGAGTGAATACAAACTTTATTATGGACAGAGCAAAGGTCGAGCAGAATTGCTAAGGTAAGTCTTATTCTAAAACATTTAGTTCCAAAATCAATTATTCAACACCCTAAGGTATATTAGGGCTTTGAAATTGCAATTTGTCTTTTTAATTCAATATCAACCAGTCAACAATAACAAACAAGCAACAGTTCAATTCAACGTTGTATTAATGTGATCCGAGAATCCTAACTGCTTAAACTCATATAAAAATGGATTTGTAGGTCAGCAGAAATGAAATTTTTTAAGTTTCAGTTTCTTTGTTAATCGCAGATAAATATGTTTTAACTTTAAAAGGTTCAAATTATATTAACATTTGAAGGATTGCCCTTGTTCTATATGGCCAGGGGCGTACGCATAATTTCTGACGTGGGACATCTAAATTATGATAAAATTTTTTGAAAATATTGAGAAATTAGACTCCAAAACATGCATTTCACAACATTAGCTTTTAAATTGTTCATTTTTTACTCGGAAATTTTTTGATTTAGTCTGTCAAAATCATTTGAAAACCTGACGGGAGGGACATTCCACCATGTCCCCCATTGCGTACGCCACTGCATATGGCTGTATTTGGAAACACATAATAAGTTCTTTAATTAAGCAAATAAATAGACACTTTTTTCAAACAATTTTGCTTGAATATTTCTATTTACAATAAACTAAAATGAATATATACTTTTCAAAAACAATTTATATATATATATATATATATATATATATATATGAAGTGCGCAATCAGTGAACAGGTGTACTTCGACAAGTACTTGTTACAAGTTGCAGGATAAATATAGAGTGATGTTCAATACCAATAAAACATCCTTCTCTTCAACTCTTAACTCAAAAAGTCTTTCACGAGTGTCAATAGGGCCTCCAAAAAGTGAGGTTTTCTTGTTCACTTGGATCGTCCCCTCCTGTAGTCACTAACTGTGCTAATATTTTCTTGAACTTCAGCTTCTATTTCCTTCTTGTAGTCATCTTTTCGTTTTAATGTAGAAGACTCTTCAGTTTGTAAAGGTATATCATCGAATTCACTAGAATATGTGGCACGTTTTGAACTTTTAGAATTATTTTCCAAATGATTCAAATTGCGTCTATTCTTTCGAATAATGATGGTATTTATCCGTATTATGTAAGACCTGGTTGCTTTAGCTTTTATTTTTCATTAATCCAACACGCATACCCTTACTCCCGGATTTAGTTCTTGTAATTCACGTGTTAGCCAACCGTAAGACTTTTTCTGCGATAAGCTATACTTTCATGTCTAACATTTGGGTTGAGAAACGACTTTTGGTATGAGTGTCTTAAGTACATTTGATCGTAGGTGCGGCAAGAGAATAGTTGAGATGATGAGTATGCACAGAAAGAAAGGGATGGTGTTGTAGTAAAACAGTGCCATTTTATAATCACGATTTTTCTTATGAATAACTTCCTCAGCCATTATATGATACAATGACATCTAGACCTTGTTAGAAAGTTTTAATTCAGTAGAGCCGATGCAAGGGCGAGGCTACATGCGGGCTGTGGACCGCCTAAATCTCTACTCTAGCCCCCTCAATTGAACGTCTTCTTGACGTCATCAAGCATATATATATATATATATTCATATTTATATTTATCCTCTTTAATAATAAAGTTTATAGACAAATTGAAGGAATGGCAATGGGATCAGCCCTAAGTCCAACAATGGCAGCATTTTCAAGGGGCATTATTGAAAATAATTTTGAAGAAGCATATAAAACCAAGCCACAGTGTAACTTTAAATATGTCGATGATGTGTGTGCAATATTTAAAGAAAAAGATGAATCAAACAATTTTCTAAAATATCTCAATAGTCATCTGAATGATATTCAATTCACCACGGAATGTCAAGTAAAAAACAAACTAAACTTTCTAGATGTGTGGGTATACAATTTTAATAAGAAATACGAAACAATTTGTACATAAAAAAACAAATTCTGGATTATACATTCCTTACCATTCAAATTGTAACAAAGCATACAAAATATATACAATCAAAGCTTTGCTTAATAGAGCTAAACTTACATCCTCAAATTACAAATGCCTTACAGATGCCACCAACAAAGTTTTCAAAGTACTCTAAGGTAATGGTTATCCGCCCAAATTAATCAAACAATAGTTAAACAATTTATTTTGCAATAACAAAGAAGATAATAAAACAGAAAAGCTTGATTAAACCAATATCAATGTATATGTAAAGCTTCCTTATGTATGTAACCAAATTCAAATTTAAAGAAGAAAATAACTATGAATACAAATTTAAAATTGACAAAGATCGTTCCTATATTTACATCTTATAAAACTAAAGATGTGTTCCAAAATAAAGATCCCATTCCAAAGAATTTAGTTTCCTCTTTTGTCTACAATTACAAATGTAATGATTGCAAAAAATCATACGTCGGGGACAACAAGAATGAAGGAGCATATTAACGGACACCTAAGATCAGAAATACTTATGCATGAACACCAAGCTAAAGAGAAAAATTTTACATATAACTAAGAACACAACATCCTAAAATAGGCGAAGCCTTAATCATCAAGCAAACAAAGAAACATCAATTAGTAAATAAGCAACAAAGCATGATAACGTTAAATTTATTCTATATTTTAGTCTATATTTTTCATAGTGTTTAAAAATGAATATATATATATATATATATATATATATATATATAATATATATATATATATATATATATATATATATATTTTATATATATATTTATTTATTAATTTATACGAGCGCTAAGTACTATGGGTTTTATACTGAGTGCCCGCAACCGCCGATACATGTACTTAGTGCCCATATATATTTGGCAACCTATTATTTAATCTATTTTAATATGACCAATATGATTGGGAACTATCAAAAATAATATAGGAATATCTACCAACAAACTACCGTCTTCCTTTTTCTAGCCTTACAATCTTCAAATCAAAACATATAAGAAAAGAAGATCTTTTTATTTAAATAGAATTGCGATTCTTGCTAATTATGGAAATCAAAATACTTCCATAAACTTATACGGATCATCGAAACACGTAAAACATCATTATAAGATTTCTTCCAACAACTGTTATTAAATAACTTTGACTATTTTATGAAGAATAATTGTAAGAAATATGCAATAATATTTTTATGTCGTTTCTGCAGACTACCTTATGTACATTTAGTATTGTTTCTGTTATTTATATTATTGTTTAGCCCTCATATTTGGACAATGAATCTTTATTATTAATATTATTATTATTATTATCCTTGCACATCACATCTTCATGCTGGTATCCCTCTCAGCTCGGGGAACTCACCAGTTCCCAGGGAGTCTGAGAGCTTTCCTCAGGACTCTAGCTGTTCCTAACAATGCTGCCTTCTGTGCTACTGCTCCTCCCCACTTTGGTGCTCCCAACTGCTCCAAGTATCTCTTATGCTTCTTACTTACTGCTCTTAGTGCTCCTACTACTACCGGGACTACTTCAACCTTCTTTAACTTCCACAGTCGTTCTATTTCTTCTGCTAACTCTCTGTACTTGTCTATCTTCTCTTTCTCTTTGCTTTCTACATTTCTGTCTTTTGGTACTGCTATGTCTATCACTGTTCCTAATCTTTTCTCTTTGTCTACCACTACTATGTCTGGCCTCCGTGCTTCTATCACTTTGCTCGTCTGTATGTTGAAGTCCCACAGTATCTTAACCTTCTCATTTTCTATGACGCCCTGTGGCTTGTGCTCATACCACTTGTCTCCTGCTTCTAACCCATGCTGCCTGCTCAAACTCCA
>CABFPE010000787.1:266495-297387 GCA_900660155.1 Hofstenia miamia
ATTATTATTATTATTATTATTATTATTAGAATTTATTAAGCCTTATTTCGTAAGATGTTCTATTTGCAGATATGTTATTGCGAACAATAAATTCTCTGGATATAGAGCAACCAACTTTAAATTGCATTAGGTAAATCTAGAGCTTAACCAATTCAAATTATAGGTACTTGCTGACCTTTGCAGGACAAACATTTGAAGACATTCGTTCTGAAGGTAAAGAGGAATGGAATGAATTGTTGGCTAAGTCTCCGTATGGATTGCTGCCGTATTTAGAGGTTTGTGCTTAATATCAGTCATTCTCACACTTCAATGCTATAGGTGGATGGAGTTGCGATTGGACAGAGTCTTAGTATCGCAAGATTTCTCGCAAAACGCTTCGATTTGTATGGAAACAATGATATTGACCAGTGCAAAGTTGATGCGGTATCCATTAAAATTGTATGATTTAAGAAATTTACCATCATGTTACAAATAGAAGCAGTAGATAGAAATTTTCCTCTAATATGGTCACTATGCTAGGAAACAAGCTAAAGGTAGAATTTGTAATTTTAACAAAGGTCTTCAAAAAATGTTAAGCAAAATGTCTGCAAGTTTTTTTCAAAAATTCCAATACAACCACACTCATGTAGAAAATCGTACTAGCAATATATACACAATACTTTCAATTTATATATGAATAGTTCCAGTTTTAGGAGACGAAAATGTTTAGGAGGAAAATGTGTTTTACAAGATTATAAGTAAACCACAATTAATATTTAGGTCTACCAAATTAACAAATTAAAATGTTTTTAAATCGGAACCCTCTTTTCAAAAACTAAAAAGAAGAAAATTTTTTCTTACATCCAACTATATAGTCCATCTATTTGCATGTTGAAAATTTTATTAAATCTTGATTTGTGTAGCTAACTTATTTAGGTTGTTGATAGCATTTACATCGATATATTTTCAAACATGGTAGCGTTACACGTAGAATCAGATGAAAGTCGCAAACCCATGCTATATGAAAAACTGAAAAAATCCGTTGACAATCTGTTACCGAAAATCAACGAAAAGGTTGAAGGAGACGGTACATTTCTTCGCAGTGGTGTCAGCCTGGCTGATATTGCTATATACAACTTTTTTTCGGAATATGCTCCTCATTTACCATGGATGTCTTCAGAAGATTATCATAAATTGCGCGCAATTAAAGAGAAAATTGGAAGCGATGCTAAAATCAAAACATATGTAGCTAATCGAAAAGAAACACAATTTTAGTCATATTTTACTTAGGAAGTGTATACTTTAATATTTCTATGAAAAATTATTATATTCAAGAAATGAATTCTTTAGGTTGTTTATGAATGAAGTTTGTACTATTTATTATTGGATGATATAGGAATGATTTTCAATTAATTAACAAACACTGATGATAGTAATCAGAAAAAACAAGAGCAAGCTCAATGGAAAGCGAGACATTTTTTCTAAATGCGTTAACATGTATTTTTTACGCTTTTAATTTCACAAAGTTACCAAAAACAACAAATGTATATAAAATTCTAGTTTGAATACACGTTTTGAAGTGTACTAATGCTTTAACGACTTTTCATGGAATTTATAGGTATAAAAGGATTAAGTTAGGGTATACCTATGAAAATACCACTGAAGAAAGGATATCATCGCAATAAGCTTTAATATTGACAATTTACTCCATTATAAATTCATATACCTGTTTGATTTTCAGTTCTGGTTTTTTAGCACAATTCCAAAAACAGTATTACGAAAAACAAAAGCATGAAAAAACGATATTAATTCCAACGGATACTATTTGCCAAGATTGTGCAAGAGCTTTGCAAACCTAAAACAGCAAGTTACATTGTTACATCGTTACCGTTAAGTAGGTACACTAATTTTCACAGCCCCAAGATATTATATTTAAGCGATATGATAAATTGAAAAATTAAAAAATAATTATTTAACATGATAATACTGTTTTATTTTACGGATACTCCATAGATATTGAATGCAGTTCTAATCACTTTCCCCAGTATCATTCTGTACAGGTCCTTCATAACACCTTCAAGATCCGAAATATATGGACTAACACAGACAAAATTTGTATATTCTCATAAATAGAATGCCCTGTGTATGAATTTAGGTGAATTGTAATTGATTCAGGTGTAAATGAAACATGTTAGAACATCCATTTCTTTGGACTTTTAATGCAATCATGATAGTAATAATTATTTTAATAATAATATTAATTTTCAACATTTGTACAATACAAAAAAGTTTAAAAATACTTATTAAGGTTTAAAGTAAATAGTTTTTCTTGAATTCCACTTAGTTGCAAATAGATATTACTTAGTTACGGACTTTATTCTTTGAATATCCAAATAAGTTGTTTTCCTTGGTGATAATTCTAATTCAATTTATTTCTTAAATTCTTTAAAATTAGATTCTTCTTTAATTTTGCTGATAATTTGTTGCATAGATCTATACAGTAATTGACAAAACAATTTTTCATAATTCATTGTCTAAGGTTAAATTTTCTATAGCACTTAGTTCTAATATGGAGTTTTGATGAAAGTTCTAGTTTTTGTAGATACTCTAATGAAAAACGATTGTAAATTCTCATAGTTTTTTAATCGCTTTTTTCACATATGATAGCTAAATTCCAATTCAAAATTCTTTCTAACTTATTTTTTATTCGCTTAGGAATGTTTGGCAACAGACATGATGAATATAAATATTGAGGCTGAATATATGATTTCAATATCATTATTTTTCATTTAATTGGTATAAAGCTTTGTAATTTACAGAGTGCTTTGATCCCTTGAGATAGGTTTGCAATTTGATTTGAAATTGAAAACGATGGCCTCATTGTATTCATATTGATTATTACTTAATGAAAGATAACTTAGACATGAGCTGCACTCTCAGAAATCAATTAAAATCGGTGATCCTGGAGGTATGTCACGGCTGTAACTTGCATTGAAAAATAGAGTACTATATTTTTAGTAAAAATGCCTGTAATGTTTTCAAGTTAGTATATATAGTACTAACATTTTTGGAAGCACCTGATAATTACGAATGTAATAACTCTGCAATTCCAAAAATTTGCTGCTTCCTATTATCCTATATTTGCTTCAGTATTTTTCCTGATATTTTTTGCACACTTACAATTTCATTTTGTGTGACAATTTCCCAACTTAGCCTAACTGAATTAGCTTAAATGATGAAAATAGAACTTTTTTTCTAATAATTTAAGAGTTTAATGAGGTGAATTTATAGAAAAAAGGTTATGTAGGTTTTAAAATTTGTAGTCTTAATTAGTTCATCACCATGTAAATTTCGGGTCGGGTCAAATCGAGTACCCGACCCGACTCTACTCGAAATTTAAACAGTTTTCGGGTTGACTCGAATTGTGTTGATTTGATGCTAAATGATACATATTGCATGTTTGCCTAATTGGAAAAAAATATATAATTTTTAGTAACTACATGTAATTGTTATAAAGTCTAAGGTTTTAAATTCCAAGCATAGTATATGTTTTAACATACTCACGGAATTTTCTAGAATTGCTAATTCACTATATCTCTTGGATCGATTAAAACGTCCAAACTTTAAATGCATTGAGGATAATCAAAGAAAATTTCTTTTGAATAATACAGCTATTAGAATCTGGATAGATTATCTATGCAAATTCTAGGTTATAGGAAATCTTAATATATCATTAGAGTTCCCAAGCATCAAATACTATCCAACCAGAGCTATTCGAGTTGCATAAACATGAATACGTCATCAAAGGCAATTAATGAAGTCGCCATAACCTAAATGTAGAACTGAATCATATTGTTTTATTATATATTTTCATTGAAAATATTTTAAGTACTATTCATTGTAATTTTGCATTCTTAATAGATATTCTATTGGTTGAAAAACTTGTCTAAAAATTTCTAATATTAAGGTGCTAGAATTGATTGATATAGGCCGATATTTGTTAGCCTCTCCTCCCTGCCGAGTAAAAGATTAAGCTAAGATAATTTAATGACATCATCATTTTTTAATGATATCGGCAGTGTTCCCATTTAATTTTTGGCCCCGCTTTGAGTGGCAGTGGGGCGACTCAACTCTAATGGGAACACGCTCGCCTCGCTGCCACTCAACTCGGTTTTTTCAAACGAGGCGAAAGTTATACCGCTGCGAACATTTAAATGGGAACACACCACCAAGCTGAATTATAGCGGGGCGAAATACTTTTCAATATTTTATGAACTGCCCTAAAAATTATCCTTATATTAATGCAGGTGATTATATTAATAGAAAATGATTATGAATGACAAATGTTTGAGCAATCAAATAATAGGTAAATCCAAACAAGTAAATTTGCGCGTTAGTCGCAAAGATGATGATGAGATTAATTTATAGAGATGATTAGTTGATCTCACTTGCGGAAAGGTTTTAAATAGCACTTGAATTTAATTGGATTACAATTGCGTGCGCTTTCATAGTAAGACTACATTTGAATTACAATGGATGATGGTTCTCTAGCAACATGTAAGAAGTTCTTTTCGAATGAAGACTATATTGACAATATAATATACTTACTAGAGGAACTAATAATTTGGATTGGATTGCGAATCCCCAATAATTATACTCATACGTTCAAGAAAAAATGGTGGCATACGATGTTTAAAAATATTTTGAAATATGTAATCCTGCGAATTTGACTTATAATCTTCGATATACACCGATTCCTTATATAGGCATTATGATATTTTTAATATATACATGTACTGTTGTTTGAAACACTTAGTGTAAGCAATGTAAAAAATTTCGTAATTTTTCAGAATCGGACTACTTTTTTCCGAAAATGATTTCGTTTTCTGGATATGAATTCAATTTTTCCGAAATTGAGTTGACGTTTTCTGAATTCATTTATATAACGCATTTTAAGAGAAACGTTGCTACTCAACGAAGACTATGTGAACTACATGGATTTATTTTATTCGAAATACAGGTAACCTTTAAGAAATGTCCATAATTTTAACAAAAATTGTACAAATTCACTTTAAGCACCACTAATAAATTATACTTTCAATTTTGCATACTGTCTATGTTTTAATAAATGAACTGATTAACATACAATGTTTCAACATAGTGAACGAATTAAAACTGAATTAAAATTTCATGAAAATTAAGTCAAATATTTAACAACAAAAACACGATCGGCTAGATTATATTTACACAATCATTTCTTAGCTAATTAGTTGACGTAGATATTGGAACGTAGAGGCCATTGCGTTGACGTCTCAGCGAATGCACTAGTCGACAATGCTTATTCAGTGACGAAGGATGAGAGTAGGCTTTATGACACCGACGGCAGACATATCTCTTTGTTGGAGAATGAACCGCCATGTGTTTTCTCCTGTCAGAACTGTTGCCAAAGCGTCTTTCGCAATTTGGATATGTACAGGCGAATGGCTTTTCACCTAAACTATATGTTTGAAATATAATCGACAAATTATTGTCTTTAAGTCTTTAATTAATGTAAAATGAATTGTAATGAATGTAATCGATTTATATGATTTACGGAAAAAACTAACCAGTGTGCGTTCTGCGATGATTTTTCAAATTTTCTAAACGAGCGAAAACTTTCCTACAATCAGGACGTGAGCAGGCGAACGGCTTTTCCCCCGTATGAATCCGCATGTGACTTATGAGGTTGTATCTGGCTTTAAAAGGAACTAAATTCCGTGAACATTCATGCCATAGGCAGACGAAGCGTTCTGTTGAAGTAGACATCTGGGTCTTTACATGAATTGATAAATGGTCAACAAGTTCCTTCAAACTGGGCATAATCGTTCCACAAATGGTATCATTGGAAGGTGTCCAACAGCAGATATATGCAGAAGATTGTGGAGCATGACTGACAAGCGTCGATGGCTGTGCGCTAACCGAAGGTGTGTGATTAAATTCCACTTGATTAGACTGTGTCGAATATTGCGTAGAACAACTTGGCAATTCTGAACCAAATGGAGTCGCCTGGGGCAGGTTGTAGCTGTTCATTTGATGCGGGAAGTTCAAGGAAGGTTGATAAAAGTTGGCGGGTTCGTAACTGTTAGAAAACGGCATTGAAAATGAAGCAACGTTATACTCATTAGAAGTCATAATGCATAAATGAAAGTTGTGGTTGATGATCCTGCTAATATATAGTTTTTCACACGTAATCCTACGAAAGATATCATTGGTTGAAAAAGGTTCCTCCGGGAGCACATCTTGGTTGACAGCCGGCTTACAGCTGTCAATCTTCTTATTTCTGACAGCTTAGTGATTGGATTTGATTAAATGCGGGATTAGATGATTTCTGATAATATGATTTTCGATAAGAATAATTAATTAATTTTTCTATTTGCAATTATGTCATTTAACAGGGTTATACAGTTAAATTTTCAAATATACCTGCTAAGCAAACGAAAATACAAAATGTGTCTGAGCCATTTCTGTATCAAGTTTCTAGGAAAGCTCGGAAAGATTTGTTTCTCCGTATTGATATGGTACAGGACAAAACTACCTATCCAATTTGGCATAGTAAACAATTACACACCCATTGCCAATCTGATATTAGAAAAAGACAGAAAACTTTTAAGAAGATCACCATGCGAGTTGCTTTCAGGGAGCAACTATTCTCTTACCCGGTTGTGTGACAAACTTGTAAAGTAGGGGCTAAATACTTGAGCGATTTAAGCTTGAGAATATACAAAATAATATACTATATTACTCAAACAAAGAAAAACTAAAGTAGAAGCACTTATTCCAGTGAATTTCTCTACTTGGTAAATGCGCATGAAATGCATCTTCAAATTTTTNTTTGAAATTTGAATTTATTGTCTGCCAAAATGGCTAAAAATAATGGAAGCATTATTGCCCCCTTCATTTTGCAAATTGTTTGTTGACAAGTACTAATTGGCAATATTGTTTCTTAGTTGCATTTTACAAATATAATGATGATAATTTAATTTAATTTGTTTTTAATTCATAATGATAATATGATTTTCGATAAGAATAATTAATTAATTTTTCTATTTTGCAATTATGTCATTTAACAGGGTTATACAGTTAAATTTTCAAAAAACCTGCTAAGCAAACGAAAATACAAAATGTGTCTGAGCCATTTCTGTATCAAGTTTCTAGGAAAGCTCGGAAAGATTTGTTTCTCCGTATTGATATGGTACAGGACAAAGCTATTGGATTTGGCATAGTAAACAATTACACATCCATTGCCAATATGATAATAAAAAAAGACAGAAAACTTTTAAGCAGATCACCATGCCAAATGACCACCCTCTTCATGATTTATTGCCTTCAAGGAACAACTATTCTCTTACCCGGTTGTGTGACGAACATCCCCCTACTATAATGTGTGCTGCTTTTTTAAAACAGAATTTCAAAAACCTGATTAGATACTCAATTGTTGAGCCAAAAATGATTTGTTATATTCTGAATGTTATTCTCAGAATGAATAATACATTATTATTATTATTATTATTATTATTATTATAATTATTAAAATGTATAACGGTCGTTTTGAAACAAAGATTCTATTTATTTCCAGTGACATAATAAAGAGTGGAATCTGCTGATCAATAATGTAGCAAAAGTTAGGAACTTGTAAAGTAGGGGCTAAATACTTGAGGGATGAAAGATTGAGAATATACAAAATAATATTCTATATTGTTCAAACAAAGAAAAACTAAAGTAGAAGCACTTATTCCAGTGAATTTCTCTACTTGGTAATTGCGCATGAAATGCATCTTCAAATTTTTGAAATTCAAAAATTTTATAATCGTTTATAAACAGCATTAACAGCAATTGTATTTGAACTGTGTTTTGAGAAGGGAATAGAGAGAGTTTAAGTTGACATCTTCCATCGTTATGTTTTTTTTTGAAAATCTGTTTTTAGCTGATTAAAGTAATAACATTGAAAAGAGTTTTACATTAACTATGATGGGAATTGTTAACCTTAAACACCCCACGGATTTTTGATGAAAATTTTCATGATCTTATGTAAAATTTTATAGGCGTATAGCACAAAAACCTTTAAAGTTTTGTTCAATCTGAGAGCACTACATGATAGAGAAGATGAGTCTTTTTTTCGCTCTAAACCCGCCCGCTGCATCGGTCCCATCGCGGTGTGCAGTTGCGCGAAACCGTCGACCTTTGATTTTGCGCACGGCACGTCTCAATGGGCTTGGAATATCTTTGTACATATCAAGAAACAGTCAAAGTTCTTTGTTGCCTCCATGGGTTGTAAAACTTCACTAGGTATGGAAAGAATTTAAATATTTTTGAAAAATTCAAAATTTTCAAAGAAAACTTGTTAATCTTTTCAACAACCTCTGCCACAGTAATAGGCTTTAATAGAAATTTTCAACATTGCATTAAAGTATGTTCCCCAAGATTTTCAAATTTGGTAATAGGCTTTAATAGAAATTTTCAACATTGCATTAAAGTATGTTCCCCAAGATTTTCTTATTTGGTAATAGGCTTTAATAGAAATTTTCAACATTGCATTAAAGTATGCTCCCCAAGATTTTTAAATTTTGTAATAGCCTTTAATAGAAATTTTTAACATTGCATTAAAGTATGTTCCCCAAGATTTTCAAATTTGGTAATAGGCTTGGAGAACATTCTTTGTAAATGTGGAAAAACTGGTTGTCCTTTGAAAAGGGCACCTAGTAGTAGCTATGTTCATCATTGATTAATAAATTGTACAGAGTTGGAATTTATAAGGGATTGTACAGAGTTGGAATTTATAAGGGATGCTAAGCGTGCTTATTTATTATTAATATTTTAGGCCACGTGAGGGGCCGCAATTCATATTTTGTTTGGTTGGTACTTTTTATCAACATACGAAATCTTGAAACCGACATAGGGAACCTTGAGATCGACATAGCAAATCGTTATAACAATATGAACAAAAATTTAGCATGAATGAGGTATGAAGATTAATAACATTAGATGGGTCATTTAAAATTTTCTCATATTTACATTAAAATATTTATCTGAGTTTTTGTTATGAAATCAAGTATAATATTTTATCATTTAGTCTAGATTACAACTCAATAAACAACTGCTAAAACTAAATTTTGATGTCTCTTTTGATATAATTGATACGTATATCTCATTCATGCTAAATTTTTTGTTCATACTGTCATAACGATTTGCTATGTCGATCTCAAGGTTCCCTATGTCGGTTTCAAGATTTCGTATGTTGATAAAAAGTACCAACCATGTTTTGTTTACATAATACAATTTGTTTAGTGATATCCCATGGAACTGCTACCAACTTAAACTTTAAAGATCTTTGAAGTTCTTCAAGTTCTTATACGTTTTCTTAAAGTGTCACTACGACTTGAAAATTTTTATTTTGGTTTATTAAATCATTACATTGTTCCCTTCAAAATAAGATGAAATTTTTGAATATCTCACATTAATTATGATTTTATTTGATAATTTAGGCTGAGTAATTTTAAAATTTTAGAATGCAAAGCAATGCATTAATTGATTACAGGATTAATTTTGGGCTTTGTATATAAAGTTAGTAAACTATATACTCCAATGCAACTAATTAAAGAACAAAACTGAATTTTTTCTAATTATAATGACAATTTAAAAATTCCTATAAGAACTTGAGAGAACTTTAAAGATTCGATATCACCCTCTTGTCTTCTCTAAACAAGTTTAGTACTGAACATCTTTCTTGACTTAAACATATTCGAATCCGACTTTCAAAAGCACTGAGGCTTCGTCAAGCGATGGTTGATATCTAGACGAAAAATAGAATTCAAGTAATGTTCTTCTACTTCGTATTTCTAAGAAGCTCTGATTCTCTAGTTCCTCGAACACATCTAATTTTTATCCCATCTACTCTGGTTTAATTGTAAACAACGTGAGAAGTTAGAAGAAAATATAAGTTTTTGAGATTTTGTTTTTCATTTATCAAACGGTGTATTCAGCTATTGATTTTCAACAATGTTTTTGTGTGATAATCTCATTCTTTGTGGATATATATTCTGTATAGGTACTAATGAGTAATTGTGACACGTGATATAGTCACCAAGTCGTTAAAACTGATTTTTTTTTAATTGTTCTTTGTTTTATGCAATCATATAAAACTTCTTGTATGTAGATCTCTACCCGAATTCCAATACTCAATTGTAATACTGATTTTTACAAGCATTTTTGTTTAAAATGAAAACCTATAGTTTCTTTCTTGGTTGAAATTGTAAAGCAATAATTTTATATGCAATTATATTCAATTTACACATAAAAGAATGAAATTTTAGTTCATAGTGTACTGTATTTCCATTTCGTGACAGGCTCTGGGTGGATCAGGTAATCAAAATGTATATTGCCTGTGGATCAGGACATACCCATAGCAGGTTTTTAATGTGCTCTTGGCTACTATTATTCTCTTTAATATCTTTGTTGAAAACTGAGTTTCCAGTGTTTCTCCATTAAAACATAAATCACTACATAGCTTCCAGGCTTCAAATCAATTATGCTTGTCTCAATACTCGCACATGTTCTGGGGCTAAAGTTTCAGCAGAAATCTAATGTTTGTCATCATTTTTTTCAAAAATTGTATTAACCACGCAAATGTACTACTGACTCATTGTTAGTCTTAGCGAGGTAAATATTGAGGGTGCAACCTACATTTGCCATTGAAGGGCTATGCGGGACTAATAATGATTAGTCATTGCTAACTACTAAGCTATGTCAATTTATGTAGATATCTGATGAACCTATATAAAAAATTATATTCCATCTGGAAAATTGAACACTTGTCGGGCTATAGGACCTGATGAATACTTAATTTTTAATGGAATTATTTTTTCGACTATTCCAATATTTGGTGATGACATAGTCTATTAACTCTAAAGTATTATAACATTCACCATACAAGTATTTTCATAGAGGAACATGATGTATATAATATATACCTGTAAAAGTGATGAAATTGCGTTAGCGAATGCTTTTTTTGGTCGCATATCGATGTAAAAAATATTTCTAAAATTCTCATGTACGCCTCCCTGTTTAGTATCCTTCTAAAAGCCTATAAAACTGTTATAAGTGTTCCAACGTTATGCTGTGGATTATATTTAAATTTTACAACAGGGGGCTGAAGGATCACAATATTTTTTTTGAATTATGCAAATCTCCTTTTATTCTATAAAATGTTATATTGATATCTGGAGCTTTATATCACTTTCTTTCCGTACTACATATTTGCTGAGAAGCAATGAGAACGTCTTGTTTAATGTGAAGAATTTACGCCGCAATTGTATATGAATTTATATGTCAACAGGTACAACATGGCGACAAAAACTCAAAGACAAACTCCATGAAAGAAAATAACCGAATTAAAAAGAAAATTATTATTATCATTGTATTATATTATCTATAGTATTTGAAAATACACCTAAATAAACTAATATACAATAGCCTCTTGGGTGATTTCTTAAATAATCTGTATCTAAAATTTTCTTTCTGCACTCCACTTACTCTTCATACAAAGCCCTTGCCAAAAATGTCGCCATAAATTTAAAGGGATTTCTTCAATTAGGATAAGCTGGACGCCCTCTCCAGAGGTCATTTCGCACGAACTGTGCAAGTAAATACATATGAAATTGTGCTGTGCCAAATAGAATTTTAGAAAATCCGTGCTGTTCTGAGCTGCGCTTAAGATTTACAATACCATGCTTAAAAACCAGATGTGGTAGCAGCGGTGAGTTGCACTCCCTTAGTTGCAATCCGTACCTCCCGGAAATTTGAGAAAGGTGCGAAACGCTAAGTAGTACCACTGAATGACTATTTTTACCTCATCAAAAAATGAATGACTAATGCCCATCATCATTTTATTGATTCAAGTAATTGAATATGGCAAATCGGGTCGGATCGGGTTCAGGTGGCAAATTTTCCCGTTTTTCGGTTTCGGGTAAAGAATATTTAGATCGGGTCGGGTTTGGCTCTATGTTAAACTCACATTTTCACTCTCTAATTGGAGAAATGTCGTTTTGCTTTCCTAGAAAGCTAATCAAAACGCACTCCGAAAAAATGGTTTTAACGAAAAGCGGCTATAGCTGAAATCTATTGCCCAACCTATTTATGTAGATAGGCTCTTGCCGAAAGCTAAATTCCCCATGCGCATATGCAGTATATAACTTAGTTTAAAACAAAGCTGAGACGCAATCATTCCAATTATAATCAAATAAGCAACGCATTTGAATATTTTATTGCTGAACACTCTCGCGAATGTGTGTAAGTGTCTCATTTAAAACACGAAACCTCCAATTCACTATCTGAGTGCCAATTCATACCAGATTCGAGGCAAACACTTGTAAATCAATTGGTTCCAGCAAAGTCGTAAACATGAAGAGTTAATCGAATTCTTTTCATTGCTAATCTAAGACTTGACATATTAATTCTGTCTTTACAAAAAAGTTCTTTAACGTTACTAAATGCTATATTAAAAATACAAATAGAAAATCCTCAAAGTGTTTCTAAGGATTGTTAGTTATTTTACTTTAAACGCTTTGTAGTAGAAATTAAATAATTGCCAAAAGCAATTTTAGCCAAAGTAAAGTTTTGCAACAATGATAACTTATTTTATAATGAAATTAAACTATTAATATAAGGATGTAATTAGTACGTCTTCTTTTAATAAAATCATTTAACTTTCAACAGCCTGGCTTCCTTTTTAAAGGAAAAACCGTTTTTCCACATTTACAAAGAATTTTCTCCAAGCGTATTAGGGAAGTGATCCAAATTCAATACGTTAACAACACCGTTAACAAATGGTGTTTTACGTTAACATGACCGTAAACCAAATCGTTAACTTACACTCAAAATAAATTCGCTAAAGATGAAGTTTACGTTAAAGGCGTGTTTTTCCGCAAATGTTATTACAAATAACTTTGACACATTTAGGTTCTGCAAATTTCTTCAAATACATCTTTGCAAATAAATTTATTGAGCCTATGCAGACATTTGAAGCTAGAATTGTTGTTTACGGTTGCATTTTCACTTGTTTACGTATTGAATTTGGATCAATTCCCTTACCAAATTTGAAATTCTTGGGGCATGAGTAGGTCTATTGGGGGACATACTTTAATGCAAAGTTGAAAATTTCTATTGCTGTGGCTGAGGTTGTTGAAAATTAACAAGTTCCCTTTAAAAATTTCAAATTATTCAAAAAGATTTAAATTCGCTCCATAAATAGTGTTCATGAATTTAGGAGGTTTTGGGCCAATGGAATGAACAAAGAACTTTGCTATTTCTTGATATGTGCAAAGGTATTCTAAATAACCCATTGATGTATGCGTGCGCACAGTCAGAGGTCGCGGGGCCGAAGGTTGCATGATCAAAAATAATAGTTTATATTTAAAAAAACTGTAATTTCATAACTTAATAAATAACAGTAAAAGGTATAAACCGAACAATGAGAGATTTAATTATATTTGTTGCAAATAGTTTGAAAATCGTGTTTATTATAGCAACTCTATGATGCATTTTATCATAGGTGTCAGTAACACAAATGATAACTTTCCAAAATTCTATTTTGCAGAGAACACATATATGTTAAAAATATATGCGTAATAATATAATTATCAATCACTCATAAGCTGGACATTAACTTTTGCATTTTAGCTATGCGGTCTTGTAAGTCACAAATATTGAACAAGAAATTATAGATTTCCTAGTTTATTTATGAAAAGTTAGTTTTTACTTGCAACACAAATTGCGGAAATGCCAATCAACTCAAAGTGGTAAATCACGCTTGCGAATTACCAAATTGATAACAGACGTACGCTATCAGCGATTGGATACTTTGATTGTGATTTAACGACTACTCAGATTCAGGCAAAATTTATTGTTTAATTTAATATAAGAGGTTTGTATTAAATATTGATTATACTACGATAGTC
Source organism: Hofstenia miamia (assembly GCA_900660155.1). Lineage (NCBI taxonomy): Eukaryota > Metazoa > Xenacoelomorpha > Acoela > Hofsteniidae > Hofstenia > Hofstenia miamia. The sequence continues at coordinate 280,466 of CABFPE010000787.1, forward strand.
AAAGAAATTTCTCCTAAGCGCTTGAAAAGTTTGGAACTTCTCAATATTTAAAATTTCATAAATATGTTTTAGTGACTCTAGTTAATTTTAAATTGTTCCGAAGACATATTAAAAAATCTTTAGTTACAAAATTGATGAGAATTTTAACGTAATACATATAACCAGAGATGAAACTTTGTCCTGTGTCAACCGGATCAACACTTTGTTAAAAACTCTTTACAACGAGGTCACTGCGGGAGCAAATATTTGGGCTCAGATTTAGTAATTTCAGAGAATTACTGTTCTTTTACATTCTTTGAAGTATCAAACAAGGATTAAAATAGAAGATATTTCATAATTATTGTTTTAGTCTCAAATTCTGCAGTACATGGCAGTCAACCTAAGCGACTTCGTCATTAGATAAACGTTGAACAGATCGGTTATATGTGTTTAAACTTGAAAACTTTATATTTCAGTTAAATTGTATTGAAAATATCCAGTTCTGTTCTATTTGAAAAGAAACGAACATGAACAATGCATCTCATTGCCATTTTAAACAACATATACATGTGAATTAGAGATAGTAAATTTGGTCCCAGTCCATGTTTGCTCCCGGTCTCTGTTTGTTTCCGGTAGTCATTAGCGCCTTTAAATTTGCTAGAATTTTATGAATTGACAATAAAACTATTAAATGTAAAAAAATATAACCAACAAATGTGTAGCTGAAGCTTAACACATCAAAGTAACTGGTGAAATGCTTAATAATTAATATCCTAAAGTGAGAATTTTTCATATTATTTATATATAGGTAGCTGGTACCAAAACATTTGGTACTGGACCAGTCTCGTATCTGGTCCCGAAGTATTAATTTTGAGCCCGATATCTTGTCCCAGTCCCTGTGAGACCAGATACGGGGCCGGAACCAGGTACCGGTTCCGCAAACCTGTAATGTGAATGTCTTGTTTTCCCATGTTAATGGGTTTCTATATGTAATCAGAAGCTTATGCTAGCAGGAATTTTTCTGGTAGTGAGATTTTAATGGCGATCATATGAGCGATCAAGAAATCGACGAATTTACAGTTAGAAAAATAGTCAGGTTTTTGAAATTTCGGCCTATTTTTCCAATGCATCAGCTCAGACCCGTACCATTTCTATCCCTGCCCTACTCTGTCCAGGCCATGCCCATCTCTGCTCTGGTAACTATGTTAATATCGAAATCTACTTGAATTGAAATTTAACTTATTATAAACAAGGTTTGGAAATAAATCAACAAAATGTACGTAGTGAAACCCCATTTGGCGATTTTGAAAAATTGTCCTAAAGGTTCACGATGAATTCTTTGTCAGATTCAGGTGTAGTAACTAAAGTATAATATAAGGCCTAGTAATGATAAAAGTCAGCTGGTGACAAAATATGTTGGCCTTTGCTAAAATAATTATTAGTTCTAATATATTCATTCCCATCTAACGCCCCATTCTCCTAATTTTGCTCATTATAAAAACCCTGAGTGTACGTAAATTAATCTCTCATCATTTGTTTTACAATCAAATAGAACTACAAAAAAACCTATTAATCTGTCAAAAATTAAAAAATTAATTGAATTGCGTTTAAATTAAAAAGCAAATTTAAAGGAAAATTAATCGGTTATTGGGTTTTTGAAATATTAGTTGAAATTAATTTTGCAATAGTTTTTTTAAATATCTTTACATATTAATTAAAAATACAATTTAAATGAGAACTATCGGGAAGCAAAATAGAAAGTGCGCTCAGTTTACCAGAGACACCTTAAGTTCCCCAAATTTTAGCATTTAAATTATAGTAGATATCCTTCTGTCAGCTCATAATATTGATTTTTATTAGTTGAATCAGAATATTTTCTGTAAAAAAATTAAGAACTAATGTGATGAAATGCGAAGGGCTTCGGCCCACGTTACCGTGTACCCCTGGACCGGATTTCTGAAAATTGAAACCCCAGTCTTGCATTTAAATGGTGCTGGGAAAGTTTATACAAATGACAGAATATCATTTTAACATAAAAATCTGTTTTTAAACAATGCAGTTTTTGGCAATATGTCCTCTGTCAATTGTTAGCCTACGTAAAATTCACTAATAAACTATTGTTGATAAAAAAATATCATCACACATTGTTCTGTATTCGTCAATAATAAACAAAACAAATATATATTCATTGTTTATTCTGGCTTATGTTCTTAAAATGGACTTGCATCAATTACAATAATCGATTAATTTTATTGACACTCTCAATGTCAAACAGAATTGAAGGTCACTTGAGTTTTAGTTGCATATTAATATTTTCCTTCTAGTGAAGTTGTTTGATGATTTTATTTTCTAATGTTATTTTTCTGCTATTTCTTTGAAAAATTCAAGATTATTGGGGTTAGAAGGGTAAGAAAAAACATGGACTTATATTTTCCCCATCGTAGCTGTAGCTGTCATCCTTATATCTGTTTTAAAAATAAAATGTATAGTGATGACGTGAGAAAAGAATTTTTTGCAAATTCCCAGAATGGAAATGGAAGAATATCTTTCTAAAACATAATGCTTTGTAATATGTTTGCATGCATTAATTTTTTTGGATTATGCACGTCATACAAGAGCTGTTGCAAAACAATAAAATGAAATCACATTTGTCAAATACCATTTCAACAGTTTTATTTTAAAAGTATAGTTATATTATTATTATACAGGGCTAAGTCCTAGCTATTATGGGCAAGATTGACTTAAAATAATAATGTGCCGAGTCTTTGATTGATGCTTAGGAATTTATTTCAGAACATTGCTTATGTCAAATACATAGTTTTCTGAAAAATGTTAATAAACTATATTATATTATCTTAGCTTCATAACCAAAGATATTTTACCGATAAAAAATCCATACACATTAGCCATATCAAATATTAAATGTTTACAACCTGTAGTTTATGAATGTTTATATTTGTATATTTTATGATCTATTAGAGGATATATAACTTTTTTGTGTGCAAAGTTTAAGTTTGTGTGGTAAATGAAAGTTTCTGATATTTTCAGTAACAAAATTTGCAATGATATTATATAAACTAAAAAATTTGACAAGATGTGCTTAACATTGTTCACTTATTAAAGATCTTAATTTTATTTATTTAATCGGATCATTTTTTTATAGATGTGTTAATTGTAAGTATATTTGACTATTGCTGTCCAATTTTTACATGTATTTCCCAATACTTAATCAAAAAAATGTAAAAAATACAAAAAGAGTTCAGTTAATATTGGAAGACAATGAAATATAAATCTTTTTTGCATAAATATATCTTGCTATACATCTGTCTATAGTTGGACTTAAATATTGAAAAGTTTGAAACCGAATATGATATTCTAAAAATGTTGATTAAATATTCAATATTTTTTGTATAAATTATGAATATCAGTCTATAATCTAATGTGTTAGACATCGAAAAAAGTCAGTCAATATCTAACTTTGAATGTACAAATCAATGGATCAGCATGACACAAGAAATAAAGCTTTAGCCAAAATTCATGCTGTTTTCCATATGATGGCCTCACTTCCGCTACATGTATAAGACTTTGAGCAGCTATGAGTGGAAGCCAAATTACTGATGAAAATAATCAGGAATATTTATTTATAAAGTTTTGTTATGCAATATGCCAGTAGGAGATTTCTCTGCGTACAGTTTTTATCAGTTGAAGCTTGACATTTTATCAGCAGTGTGATTGGCTAAATAAATGTCTTTGGAAAGCCGTGCTTTTAATATTCTAATTGTTTACAACTAGTCTCTGCTTTCAGCAATGACCACAGTGTTTTAAAATGAAACACTCAAAGGAAAGAAGACTTTCTTCTTCGCGTCAAATCAACTATGATGTTATTGCGGAAATAACTCTATCATTGGTTATCGATTCATTATTGGAATGGAGCACTGATCCACAAGTTATTGGAAAAAATGCACGTCAATGTGTTATGTCCTGGAACTCCTCTCCTAGTTATCTCAAAAGAAATTCTCGTTTGTCGTCTGTTTTGGATGATAAAGAACGTGGGAGTTTAAAGAGGCGAAATCGTACATCAACACCTTGTAATGATCCCCAATGTATGCAGCAAAGGGGTGAAAATGTCAGTTGTAAATCTGTCCAAACAAACACCGAATTTGGTTTGCAGCGGAGAAAAAATAATTCAATTATGTATCGTCCAATAAGCGCATCATGGTATCGTAGTGTTGGTGACGGAAATATTTACGAAAACTTTGAAAATCCTCTCTCTTCATCTGAAACAATATGCTCGGACGCCGAAAATATCCCTGCTATACCTCCAAGAGTCCCACTTAGACTATCGCCTTCTTTGGATTCTGTTGAGTCTGATAAGCAATTCAGACAACAGCGGGTTACAGTAATCACACCATCCTCCAATTCACAAAACAAAAAAAGCAACTTAGAGTTGAGATTATCCACCCCAAGTGATAATCTTTCAGATGACACAATGTTAGACGTAAATGACAAAATCAATTTTCCACGATCTTTGCTAAGGCTTAGTGTAGAGGATGTCAGATACAATGTTAATAACGTAACTCTTTGCTCAAAGATAACCAAATGCTTTTCTGTTAGACAAAAGAAACCACCGAACATGAAAAACTATATCAATTACAGGTTTGGCCAACCAGAATCACTAAATTTGAGAAGTCATTGCGCCAGAAACTCTATTTTAAACCAAAATGTGTATATTCCGCCTACATCCGGCCATAATGATCCAAGGTCAAAATTGAAACTTGATGAACCAATAAAATCACGGCCAAGAAGTACATCGAAAACAATTGGCTTCTTCAGAAACATATTTCGATCTCCTTTTTCTAGGAAGTCAAAGTCGCATGATACATTAGAACTTGGATGTAATTCAATTAGAAATGACTTGAACAATGCAGCATCCCACGACGAACATCTTAAACGAGCATTTGAAACATCCAAAAAATCACCAAACACTCCTAAATCTCATCGAGATAGCTCTAGTGAATTTTCAAATAACTTTGGAAGCTGCGAAAGACAATCGTTAAAATATAATAACAGCACTTGTGATAAAACCGGTGTTTACGAATTCCTTCATAACAGCAATTTAGTAACACATAAAAATGAACTTAAGTTTCCCAATCTTGAATCCAAGCAAGCTCAAGAACAGCTCACGTCAGAATCATCCTGTGAAAACATTACCTTACATCAAAGTAATGAATTATCCTGTACCAACGAATTTTACCCGTTAATGTCGGATAGTACGCAATCGGCTTGCACCATCTTAGCTGACACAACTCTGGAGAAGGACACTAAAAAGTCTGCATCCATCGAACTAGACAATTGCTCGAGTTCTCCACCAACTTTATTAAACATTAAAACATACAATTCAATAGAAAAGAAAAGTACTTCGAATACAGCCCCAAATTCTGTTTGCTATGACAACCAAACGATTAAGAAACCTCATTGGATAATGGATGCTATTGCACGCTCCACTGGGATTCAGCAAAAATCGCCGATGAGTCCTACTTTGACGGATGGAGAAAGTGAGTCGTTTATCAATGACATCATTGGAATTGTAGGGAAAAGAAAATCTTGCGCTGCTGAGGTAAAAAATTCCGCATTGGAAGTGGTTCCATATGATATAAGTTCACGAATTTCTCCCATCTGGAAAAGGGATTTAAATAAAGTACCAAATTCACCACAGAATGCTCCCCAAAAACCGCCCAGAAGAGGTGTCTTAACCTGTCACAACCTAAACAAGTACAGTTTTAAAAAGCATTGTGCTGATACCTTCCAGATCAATTCAAGCAACTCTCCAGTAAATGATGTAGAATCAGAATTTGAGCGGTCTTTTGAAGACTGTCTCTCAGAAAGTGACTTCCAGGTGGATGCAGACTTTACAACAATTGATCGTGCGACTATATTTTCAAATAAGCCAACATTCTCTATAAACAATCATAGCCCCTTCAATAGCGGAATTCGAAGATTTGAAGAATCTCTATGTGATGATGGTATCAACTCACTTAACAAAAAGCATCTTCATCTTCTACCAGGATCATTTTCAAAGACAAATCCATTTTTGGCTGATTTTGAAAAAGAAATTCCATCCCTAGAATCATACATAAATTCTTCACAAAGTAACACGTTTTTTGACTCAACTCCATCTCCTCAATCGTATGTAGAATCAACACATTCACCGCATTCTTATTCAATTTCAACGCCCTCTCCTAAATCAGGCATGGATTCAAGCACATCTCACAGTTCCTACCTGAATTCTCAACCAACGGTCGAGGGTCATTCTAAACCGCAAATCATTCCAACTTTATGTTATGATGAGACAATCTTTTCTGAGCCTTCTTCTTTGAAGGATAAACTGGAAAACTTTTCTACGGGAAAACAAAGTTCATATTTATTTGCAGATTTTTTTCGGAATGCAAAAAATAGTTCGGCTGCATACTCGACGCAGGATTTAATATCGATAAGCAGTGTTTCGTCTTCTGCTGTGTTTGCCTCTACGATGGATGGAAACACAGATGAAGACTCATACGACGAAGTAGCAAATGAAAGTAATGCAGGTAAGGCTTGGGTTACTTACTAAGTTCTATTAACATTTTGTTTCATTGAGTGTATAGGAAATTCTAGTATTAAAATCTACGTTCATTTTAACTTATAAGTTGGTCCTTCCACAATATATATTTAACAACATAAATCACCATTTTCTGCTAATATTGATGAGTCACATTCAGGCGCTAAGAAACAATGCTATTATTAGATGGGCTGAACTGAGTTCCTTCCTAGAAAAAACTTTAATTTCTTAAATTTATAAATATTTGTTGCAAAATAGGGGCCACCTGGGACAATTATAGGTAAGAGGGAGGAGGTGGGGGCGCTCTAGTCCTCCCAGCCAACCTTGTTACATTGAATGAATAAATAATCTAATATAAAGAAACATTGTCGTTGTTACCGTGTTTTTAAGTCATTACATATTCAATCAAGCTCTCGATTTTTAACCTTTTAGGTGGAACAACTTTTCTTAAATCTGCTTGAACTTGCACGTTGAAAAAAGGCTCCTAAAATTTCAATAAATTTCCATAAATTTTTGAAGTCATTATAGAATCTCAATAGAAAATTTCTACTACATCAAATGTTTAGTTGTCAAATTTACATGCACGTCGTCAGATTTAAGCAAAAATTGGTCAAGTCAAAAGCGTTAAAACTTTACTTTCCTTAATTACAAAGTTTATCTTTACAAATTTGGTATGCATTAGTTGAAGCGATTTCCTAAGTTTTGTATCAACAGATGTATCAGTAAAATGTTGTTAAAAATTCGTTGTTAAGAAACTTCATTACTTTAGAAATATAATTTTGCATTCCTCAAAATCTCCATCTTGATTTAACCTATTTTTGCTTGAATCTGACGATTTTTAAGCTAAAGCAATTTTGAATTTAATATAAATTTTATTGTTAAAAAAGTAAATTCTGCTTAAGGTTGTTTAAAGAAATTTTAGAAAAGCAATAACGCATCCTATATCTTTACCATTATTGGCTCCACCTGGTTCTTCTAATGCTCAGTGTATTAATAAAAGAAAAATCTAGTTAAATCTTGAAAAACGCTAACTACTGGTTTATTTCTTTGAAAGCCTTCAATTTTTTTAAATTTTTCTCTACAATTTGAATTCGTAAACAAAATGACTTTCCTAAGAGTATTCTGCCATTAATGAATTGAAGACTTTCACAATTTCAGTGAAAATTTATCCCAATTTTTGAAAACATTTTTTAAACGATATTTTCAATTTTCTAATTTGACACAGAGATGAAGGGGTTGTCAAGCTATTTATAACCTTTCTGTGAAATATTTAAGCATTAACCGAGTATACGTTCTCATCATGAGAACTAGAATTGTGTAAAGGACGTTTGTATTGCTATTGTTACTATTTCTGAAAATTCAAATACATTTTAAACAAATTTTTAATCGGTATTATAGGCGTAAGTTTTTATTGATTTCCTTAATAAATTTTGAAGAAATATTTAAGTGCAACTAATTTGTGGAAATGTCTGGGATTTCACATGGATTAGATTTTCCATAATTTATTATTTGAAAAATATTATATCAATTAACTTAGCGCTTTATTGACAATTATTTCACCATAGTGCAAATATAGACTCTAACTTGGCATTCCGTGGGAGCTTGACTTCATAACCCCAGTTATTTATACACTGAATTGGAATTATTGTAAATAAATAATAATTGTATACAATGGAAAATCGCTGTTGGAAAATTTACAGTTACGATTGCACAACAATTTTCCTGATCAGTTTCACTGGGGGATTAACGTTTACACCACCAAACACTGCTTGGCTAATTCGCGCGTTATTATTTTAACCCACATGATTGTGAATAGATTAGTCAACGTAAATAAAATTCTCTTTTGAAGAGCTAATTTGTGTATGTCATAGACTTTAAATAAATACGTCTTTTAACAGAATGGTCAACATAAATTTGTTCCTAAATTTCTTCTGATAGTAGAAAGGTACAAATTTATATGATAATGTTTTATGTAGAACCCATACTAGATACTCAAAGATATTCATCATAAATAAAGTTTAAGGAAAACTTGATGATAGATAAAAATATAATTTTACGTGTTTTGCATTGCAATACATTTAAAAGAATATTGATATTCTATACATCATTATTATATCTAATATATCTTTACAAAATATTGAATTGTGGAAATGATAATCTCTCCTATAATAATGATAAGAATGATCTTTGCAAGATTACATCAAGGACTAATTTACAGAAGGTCCTTAAAATTGATGTGATATATAAAGTTTTGAGTGGGTTGGCTCAACCTTTGCTGCTTTGTTTGTTGTGGGGGCTGTAAGCCGATTGGGTCATATAAATGTTTGTGCGGATTTATGGACGTGGATCAGTGTAAGTTGATAACTATAGAAATGCAGGTCAAGGGCAGGTTCCTGTATAAAATTTGGCCAATGATATTGTCACAGAAAATAGATGAAATCCTGATTTGAACATGGCTAAAATTTAAGTGATATTCTGTGTCTTATAAAATCTGTGTATTGCTTGACTAGTCGCTTTTATCGAACCTGCTTTCAACTTTATGATATGTGTAGACCATTGGTGAGCACACTTTTTGAGTATGGGCCAAAATCATTTTGTTCTTATACTGGTGGGCCAAGTGATCGAGCCGCCATTTACATATAGTTTGTCACACGAATAACAAAGGGACAAAAAACGGAAGATTACATTAACAAATAACTGAAAAATACAACCAAAAACAAAATCCATGCCAGGTATAGACAAACCGAATATAATTTAACAGATAAGTATTTAGGTTTGATAGAAAACGACATCTACTCTCCTTCATCAAGAAGCGATGAAGTTGTATACGAAACTGTAGACTGATTTTGCTAAAGTAAGTAGTAAGTTTAAATTTGTTATTATAAAAAATTTAAAATGTAATGCTTCACAGAGAACTCTGATGTAAATTTTGTGGTCGTTGTAGGGGATTTTCTCTGAAGCAATCAAGGGATTATTGTACTGAAAATATTTATTCTCATCGTAACAATTTTTTATTGACGTTCAATATTTCTAAGTAACGATTTTAAATCACATTAGTCAATGAAGTCTCAGAATTTATGTATAATGTTAAGTTTTCCAAACTCGTTCTTACTCAAATGGAGTCATACAGGCATTTTTTAAGAAAACGTTCATTTCTGACAATACCTTTTTATTTACTTGATTTTTTTATTTATTCGGATTATGCAGCCATTCTTCTTAAAAATAGATGAATATTTCTTTAATATTAGTATTTTTATAATATAGTGGATTATGGTATCATTCTATAAGGATCTAACTTCTTGAACTTGAAACCCTGTTCTTTAAACATGTTAATCTGGCGACGGAAATGTTGAAATTCTTTATATATTTCATTTGTATGTAGCAGGGAGTGGAAAAGTTACATTATATTTTAAAATATAGTTAACCAATTCCGGTCTTTGAAGCATTGCTTGAAATATCTACTAGAGAATAGCGACTTACGTATCAGCATATTAGGTGTTCGCATGCCTCATAGATGGACAAATAAAGTGAAATTAAGGGCAGTAAAGTTGCCATCAAAAACAATCCGTTATGGCCATTTGCCGAGAGGACACCGCTGGAATTGAGGGGAGAAAATTTAGATAATTTTGCATTCCAAGAAACAGAAAATTGGATTATTTATATAATTTTGTTAAGCTACATTGCCTTTAATTTTATATATTTGCATGTTTCATCATAGCAGAATTCGGGATATCGAGATTTTAGAATTTATTCGGGATTCAATTTTGTAATTCTGACTTTTACTAAGATGCGGCAATTTAAATCGATCGAAATTTTGAATCAATCAGTACCAAAAATCGAAATAATTTCGATCGCGACAAGGTGAGATAGCATTAGTGGAGTAATATACATCAGCTGCTTAGCATAGAAGCATTGACTTTTCTAGGTTTAATATACATGTCTTCTTTAATTTAAGGCGGCATCCCGGGGTTTTTAAAATATTCGGAATTGAATTTTTTACGGCATTACAAAAGACGACATACTTCTTAAGCTTCCATTTTAATTGCTGGTGTGTCGTTAATTAATCATAGGACTATTCATATAGTGGAAACGACAGCCAATCCGCAATAAACGCAACTTCAAAAGCTGATCACTGAAGTGAGACAATGAGCTAATCCTATAAATATCCATATGTTTGTTCAAAAGCTATTTCGATTATATATACAAAAACGAGTATTCCGCATGAAACCTTAAATTAATAAGTGCTCAAAAAGATTGGTTGGACAATAAAGTCAATAAACGCCTGAAATTCATAAATTTCCATTGAGTGTATCTTATAAAACAACTATTCATAAATATATTCAAACTTTGACTGCTATATTTTCTACAAATTTATAAATAAACTTTATATATTATTTGATATATTCTGCAGGCTTGTAAATAAACTTTAGTATAATGCAAAATAAATAAACTATTACAGAGCTGGACCACCAGTCGACATTTTCCACAACCCCGCACTTCTGGACCCACCTCAACATATCCGAATACATTTACTCCATTGAGATGAAAACATGATCAAAATTCTTTCTGACTTTTTGTTTTAACTCTTGTGTTCAGTATATGAAAACTCTAATTGTCAAATAATGTTTGACTCCAAATACAACCCTGAGCAATTATGAACTAGATATATTGAATGCTGAGATAATGAGTACAAGCAGGGTCAATATTCATATCGTGAAATATTATTACAGTTTTCTGGGAAGGCAGTAACCTTGGCAGTGTGAAAATTACAAAAATTCAGTAATTAAATGCAATATTACCCACTTAAAACACGAAGTAAAACATGCTAAGTTTTCTTTAATATATTCACTTCATTTTCATTCATGTCTTTAAGGTTACCCTTAAATTTAGGCTAGAAGTTTAATTCGTCTTAATCGCCTCGATTGAATGTTTTGTTCTCAATATTTGGTTCCGATTAAACGCAATTTAAGTGTTTATATTAATTTCACACTCACATATATATCTTTTAATATGCCGCTAAAACGAAATATTATTGTGTAGTTTTGACTAAACATATAGGGCAAAAACTTTAAATCCCTGTTGACAAACAGACGTTTGTAAATTCAAGCTAATTATCAATATCGTCTAGATGTATTTACTCACTGTTGGTCATTTTTGACATAGATTTCTATAACAGTGCCAGGATGCGAACTTTGCTTTTGTAAGCAATCAAAGCAGGCTGAACTTACACTAAATCACAGTGAAATTTATCAAACTGTAAACATGTTTACCTAACTTTCTCACTTATATTCAGCCTGCTTTGGTCAACAACAAAAGTCCAGTTCACACCCTGGTAGTATTATAGAAATCCATGACTGAACTTACACTAAATCACAGTGAAATTTATCAAACTGTAAACCAAGAAAATAGTTTGGAATTTTATAATGCAATTGAAAATAGCCAATTCAATTTCACTCGGAGATGATTATATTAGGGCATTAATAACAATGGTCATTTCCTACACCAGAATGTGTACGATTTCTGTCTATTAGAGGGATATATTGACATGAATTTACTGTTAAACATGAATTCAATGGTTAGCAAAATTTCCGAATTCGATTAAGATGATCCGATAAATTTTCGATGAATCGATTTTTGAAATATTTACCTTATAATCGTTTTTTGAATCTTAACCTCCTAATAAGTAATTAAAAAAACCTAGATATCCTGTGTACATACACAATGCGGAACGGCTCCATAGCTTTTTAACAGTGATGCAAATGCCTTACAACAATCCAATAATACGAAATCGCACTCAAACAAATGATAGGAAAGTCATCAATTAACAGTGTCCCAACTAGAGATTGACATCGGGTACTCGATTAAACCCGACCCGATTTCGGGTTTCGGGTGGGGTATCAAATTTTCGGGTCGGGTTAGATTGAGTTCGGCTGCAAACCTTAGACTGATTGATAAAAAGATACGGATGATATCCACTACTCCATTTAAGCAAGACCTAAGATGTTAAGAAACACCAATTACTGGATGTGTTTACCTTATCAGAAAATGATCAAAGACGAGAGTATTACTAATCAAAGTCTACGCTTCGGGTAGGGTCGGGTTCGGGTAGTAAATTTTTGGATCGGGTCGGGTACCTGTAGTGAATAATCCGATCGGGCATGTTCGGGTCATATTGTCACTCTCTAATAACCAACGGTTCATAATTCATTTCTCAGCGTTGCTAACTGAACATGATAAGAAATTAACCTTAGATTTTGCATTCTTGACAGAGACAATAACAAATATTGCAAAAACTTATTCAAAATTATTTTTTTAGTCACACTCGAAATTTCGGATATTTTTGTATGTGTGGAACCTGCCTGTGATGTATAAATTATAATAACAAACTCTATTCATAAACACTCAGGAGGAATTTGAAAATTTCCACATAACTATGTAGCATTAAACATATAATATGGACAAAATGCTAGTTTAATTGTCCGAAACCATATTTAGGGAGCAAAATTAATATTTATATGATGCATTTATAGTGTATAGTAAATCGCCGTTTTGCAGGGTAAAATGTGCTATGTGCAAAGCAAATATTTGTGCAAACAATAAACAATGAAAACGGACATATGTACAATAAACACATGACGGGCTTTGAACACAACTAGTTTCCTTGCAGTTTTAGACCCTTGACTTTCAACACTTATTGCAGCACATAGATATTTAAGCATCTACTTCGCAAAATTGTGGTATACAAACTTTTTCAAGCCCAATGATAATGTAATTAATTATTTAAATGTTAAAGTAATATAATTGAAATATATCACATAGTCATCAATTAGTTTCTTCCTCCTTATAGTTCTACAGTGCATATACGGCTATAGATACAGTGTATGTAATATTGATTCCGTTATGTTGCAACCAGCGAATTGGTTAACTCCAGCTGTCTGCTGGTACTTTCAATGGACAAATTTACAGAACGACAAATATCTCCTTGCCATTTTCCGTGGGCGCTTTTCTATCGTTACCGGCTCCCGCTTACAGGCAACACAAAATAATATATTTTTAAATCAATTTTGTTCATAAAACTAATTTAATAGTTCAAACTGATATCTATTAAGATTATATTTTCACTTTCAAATTTTAGGTGCATTGCATAATTTTGAGAGATCTTCAAATGCAGTGGATTAGAGAATTTGATATTTGTAAATTTTTGTAATTTTTAATTTTTGTAATTTAAGTTTAAATATAATTTATTTGATTCATTAACTACGTTTTTGTTTTAGAGAATTTTAAAATCTGGTTTAAATGTTTTACAAAATTAAGGAAATTCTGATAAGAGTTTTATTTTACATGTGTACAAAATTTATCCTTTAATATATCAAAAATAATTTAAAATCTTGCAAAGATCGCGACAGTATAAATTTACAACTAGAAATTAAGTAATTACTGAGTTGCGCACTTTTAAACCTTTAAAAGAATGAAACCGGGTTAGACCTACATCACACGTATTTTAGAAAATTTGTTTGATATAAGTGCAATAGAAAGCTCTTTTAAATGCACAGAGGGTGCCTCTGAAGTAATCTCACTATAGATTTCAAACTTACATGATATCAAAACACTTAATCGAAAACTGATGCAAATGACTATTTGGCGCACGAGTGAATTGTTAAGCACAGTTTGAGAGTACAGTGTTAGTAAACGCGCCAACAATTAATCTGTCGGTTTAATCATACAGGTCTACTTTAGATAAGCATGCTCTTCGGAGCAAATTCTCTTGAAGATTATATGTCAGATTGGGTAAGTCTTTTGAATTGTATTTGCATCTAATACATATGAGCTGACGCAAGAAATAACTTAAAGATAATTTTGATCAGTACTATTTTAAGATATGACTAAGTAAAGTCACTAACAGCTGTTTTGGTGAAAATCGCCATTAGTTTTTATGCGATATAAATCACTTTTTGCACAGTGGTATCTCAAATAGACTCTATCATTTAGATAAGATTGATGGGTGTAAGAATTTTTTCAACATGCATCTTTTTGAGCTCAAATTGTACTTAGGCTGAAGCTGATAAATATTGTCCCCTAATTGAGTTGTGCATCAGTTTGGTTGGAATTTAGGTCTCTGAACATCAATATATTAAGCAAGTGGCGGTCCAATATATGCATTGGATAAATTATCTCATCACAGATCGAGTAAATTAATTAAGAGAAATCTATTACAATTGCAATCTGGCAAGAATTTTGTAAAATGATAAATTAATAATAATGTAAATGAATTTCACTCTATATTAGCATTGCATACACTATCAAAGAAGAACAAGTGAATTTTTTCCAATACAATCACTTCAAAATTGACATTGAAATATGAAATAATCAAAATATTTTGCAAAATATCAAATTTACTTCTTCGAGATTTATTGAATTTTTGAAGAAACGTTGAAACTAAATCTCTTTTTTTGGAAGTATTATCAAAATATTATTAATGTAGCTTGAATTTATAAATAAGCAAACACAGATTTATACTATGTTATGGGTAAAAGCTATACTTCAGGCATGATGCTAAGTATATTCCATATATCCTTAGAATAGACATAAACTACCTTTGTACTTGGTCTTAACTACAATCAGGGGGAATTCGAGTATTTGAAAAACATATTTCTTAGAAAAAGATTAATAATTATGACAGAAATACAATTTTTTTTAAACATGCATGTTGTCTTAGAATAGAGTCGTGCTTAATGCAGGTTGAATTCATATAATATACAACCTCGAATTTACATGAATTTAGACATTAAATGAATCTGCGCTAATTAAAGAGTACCAAAAAGAATTATATTTTCAAGGTAACTGGAGGTGTAAATCGTCCTAAATTTTAATATTTTCGATAATGAATAACCCTAAAAGTTCCCAGATCATACTTTTCGTTGTTTCTACAATAAAACAATATTAAAGTATTAGAATGTATTGTTAATTTAGAAATAATATGCATGCAAATATCAAAAGTAATTACCCGTGTATAAGTCGCACCATTTTCCACGAAAAATTGCTCCCAAAGCAGGGGTGCGGCTTATCTACGGAAACACTTGAAAAACATCTCGCGAAGATACCTAATTTGCACATATATTGTAAGCTAAAGTACGGGATCTTGCTGTGATATACATTAAAGTAAAGTAATATCATTATTTAAATGAGAAACAATTAATTTATTAAAAGTAAAACAATATTAAAGTATTAGAAAGTATTGTTAATTTAGAAATAATATATGCATGCAAATATCAAAAGCAATTTAGATCAGAATTCTTTTAAGTACAATTATATAAATCTACAAGATCCATATAGGTTTATTAAATACACGAATCGGAATTAAAATTTTACTTCAAAGTTGTAAGAAATATCTGAATGATGTAAATAAATATGTTTCAGTGCTTGTGGATTTTTATTTGCTCAAGAAACTTTTTTCCAAAAAATCTTCTCATAAACTTATCTACGGATGCGGCTTATACATGGGTAAATACGGTATATGTATATATATATATATATACTTAGTGTGATGAAAACCCAATATTTTTTAGTTCATGATTCATATATTCTCATAGAGAAGATATTCATACAGGCATTTCTTCCAAATGTTGGTGCATATGTGAGCATTATACCACTGGGTTGCACTAAAAATTTTTGAAATGTTTTCACATTGAGCTTGAGCTTAAGTTATCTTATTCACATATATTCATTTCTATTTGGTAAAATTTCGTTCAAGAGTTTTATTAATGCAAATTTAGGACTGTAACTAATGTGTAACACATGCATTACTGCAAGTTTACTATTATATTTAGTTACAAGAAATTCATCATATTGTTTATAATAACTTTTTACACATTGTCAATTTCAAAGTAGTAAGATTGATTTTTAGGTTGGCGATGTAATCTTTTGTACAGTGGACTTAATTTATACGACTGTACATGACAGAAAAGTTCTAAAAAAGGACAATGCGTCATCTAGTGGATTTCATCCGCGAGATGTAAGCACGCCAATAAAACACCTCAACTTTAAAAACAGACTAAGGAAATATTCCGTTCCCGACACCGATCTCTTCCGTGCAAGTATTCTGCTAGTATTTAACATTTCTGTCCATGTTATAAACATCATGTTTGGAAATCACTATGTACAAATCAGCGAGGAGCACAGTTGGATCAACATTTTCAAAGGTTTGGCTATCTGTACTTGACTTTCATTTGAATTTATTAAAATAATGCATAGACAGTGAATAGTTGTACCACAAATATATATATTTTTACTAATATATATATATATATATATATATATAATTTTACTAATATATATATATATATAT
>CABFPE010000787.1:297484-328034 GCA_900660155.1 Hofstenia miamia
ATATATATATATATATATATATACTTTATGGTTTAAAAGTTTGTTGAATAGAATAGAATAGAATATAGAATAGAATTTCTTATTGGAGTACAACAGACTTGAAATTTATAAATAAAAAGAAATAGGCAATATGTTCAGTTTTAATAGTCTTTCCTTATAATTTCCAAGTGGTAATATCCCTTTTGTACAGCGTCTTTGCAGTTTTTCAAGTCTGTTAAAATTTGAGAAGCATAGGTCAGTTTAGATTTTATCATAGTGTTATATAAGTGTATTTTTGTTCGAAGATGAGTGTTAGAAGGAATATTAAGCTTAAGATAATGGAATTAGCTGCTTTAATTTTGCTAGTGATATGGATGTTCCATGACAGATCTTTACCCGAATCCGACGAATTTAGAGTATTTTTTTTATTATTTTAATCGAGCTTGAATCATGTAAAGAAAATAATTGAAATTTTTTAACATTGAACTTCATTTCATTGTTATAGGCCCAATTTTGAATGACAGCAAAATCTTCTTCATTTAGTGATAGAGATGTAGAGCACCATTTAATATCATCTGCGAAAAAGTAATAAATAGTATTTAAACAAAATTTTGGTAAATCATTGATATAAGTGATGATAGTAATGGACCCAATATAGGTCCTTGTGGAACTCCACTTGGGACTTTTCGATAATTAGATTGTATTCCATTAACAATAACTCTTTGCTTACGCTCAGATAAATAAGATGATAGAATTTCATCAAATTTATTGGGATATTGAATGCGTCAAGTTTTTGGAGTAATTTGAAATGATTTACTTTGTCAAATGCCTTATGCGGGAGAATTTTCATCCCATGTTGAGTAAATTTTTTCAATGCACTTCAATAGTTGTGTTGTTGTAGATCGGCTTTTGAAGAAACCATGCTTAGAAGAAGAGATACATTCAATGATTATAGGAGATAAAATATCGCAAAGAATCTTTTCAAAGACCAATGGTAGTTTAGGTAGAATACTGATAGGGCGGTAACTAGTAATGGTATTTGTGACTCCTGACTTATGAATTGGAAGTATATTATTATTATTATCATTATTATTATATATGATATTATATATGTTGGGTACACTCGCTCGTGAGAATATGCATAAATTTTTCAGCATCATGTTCGTTTTAATAAATTTTTTCAAAATACAGATTGTTTATATTAACTCGGTTTCTGATTGATTGAAATTTATTATTAAATTATCATTGATTTGATTCATGACAATGTGTGTTCCTTGAAAAACTTGAGGATCTATACAAGAAATAGATACATATCTTATCAAGTTCTTTTAAGAAACGTGGAAGATCTTTGCAAGAAATTCTAGATTCAGGATTTATTCAAGAACTTCCCAAGATTATCAAAGTTTTCAAACTAAGAATTTCTTAAAACAGCAGCGTGTAATTATTACTGCAAAGAATAAAATAATGCAAATAATGCACGGACCGGATCTGTCCAGCTTAATTTCAATTCTCGGTGAAAACAGGTCATTCCCGTCAGCTAACTTAGCCTGAGAGTTAATCAAGTCTCAAGCTACGAAAGCACCTGATATTCACCATAAATATATTTACTAAAATATGATTGTAATTGTAAACACAATGCATTTTTCAAAAAGTTCACTAATGTACAGTGTGCGGTTGTGCAAAATAGCTAGTAGGTCACATATGCAATTCATTAACGTGGGTAAGTCGTCTTTTTTGAATAAATACAAGTGCTTAACGTAATTGTGTCATTGCACATTGAATTCTGTAAGCAAGAGCTCTAAGGATTTAAGTATCTAAACAATAACACCATAGTTAAATGTAACTCTCCATTAAACTTTTACCGTCATATATGAGAAATGGATAGCAGTAGTGATGACTTAGAAACTGTTAATAAACATGCTCATTGCCCACTGAGTCTTTAATGGCACAAATCAACAAGATCCTATAATTCATTATGAGGAAATATTTTCAGAGTAAACGTCACATTAAATTGACTACTTTGACAGGATTATTTTGATTTCCTGACCTCCACAAGCGTTAAACTCTACTTATTAATTAAGTTTAAAATCAACATCATCACCATTGTTGTTTGCAAGTAATCACAGCGTGCCATTAATTACTATAAAATAGAAATATATAACGGAT
Source organism: Hofstenia miamia (assembly GCA_900660155.1). Lineage (NCBI taxonomy): Eukaryota > Metazoa > Xenacoelomorpha > Acoela > Hofsteniidae > Hofstenia > Hofstenia miamia. Next base: position 299,630 of record CABFPE010000787.1, read on the forward strand.
TAATTATTTACGTAGGATTACAAATATTCAAAAAAACACGTTATTAAAATTTGCAACATTATTAAAAGCATCTGGTGGTTTGTCTCGATTTCTTGGGCTATGCCTTTAAATAAACAATGAGATATTTCGAATTAATCCTGTAATTTAAACGCGTATGCGTTCAGTACACGTTCTTTCATCTGAAAACAAGCGATCGAAAAGATCATTGAAACTATAAACACAGTTAAACCGGTCAAAACCTGTACTTTATAATGTGAGGCCCGGTCAACACCGGTACCCACATGAGGGTAATTTGGGTACCGTACCGGTCATGGTCGCTAATTGAGGGTACCACTTATATCTCTGGTCGATTATATTGAAATTTATTCAGGCTGCTTAGCCCCTCCGTAAAAATATATACAGATAAAGGATTCCTACCATAATGTTTAAACAAATTCACTTTAAGAAAATGTAGCTTACGACAAAAAATAGGATCACCTTGTTAATTAATAGTAAAGCAGCGAGAAACTAAACCATTTGTTGTTTCTTGGTTACTAGAAAAGTTTCCACCAGCCACCAATTGATTTCACACTGACAAGCGAATGCACCCATATGTTTACAACATAAATGCTTTGATTCTGCAGATTTAAGAGATTAATAATAATGCATTTAGAATTTCAAAACTTGACGTTTTCATTTACTCCTACAGCGACTTTAGCTTTGGGAATGTTTGTTTGTGAATTTTTTTCTATTCTCTGCCAATTTATTGTCGCCGTATTTTGCTTATCATGTGCAGTTGGAAGCTTTCATGGACATCCCAAAAATGAAAAGCATAAACACTTATATTATAGCTGGCAAGTACTGTTAGGACTTTTGGACTTTATTTTCAGAAATATGTGCATGGTTTTTGCCTTCATTGCGTCACAAATACGTATGTAATTTTGTTATTAATACTCTAACTCAGTATCAAATTTCTTTAGTGAAACTTTGTGTTTAATATTTTTAAATATTAGTGACTATTTACAACACTCATAAAATTTTAAACCGAAATTAGCATTTCTCAAACATTCCCAAATTTTTCCAACTTTTGAGTTTAGAAAAACTATATTTTACCCTCATTTCAGAAGCCTTCAAAAAGTATGTCATACGAAACAGTGCACCCTATATATCATTTAAAGGCAAGGATGACAATTTAAGGGTTCTTTAAAGTTAAGCTTAAATTAATATCAATTTCAAAAATATTTTAAGTGTTTAAATCTAAACTTTGCACTGAAGCGTACAATTTAAAGTATAGGAAAAATAAAAGTGTCACCCATTTGACCTCATTGCCTGTCACAAAGTATACTTGAACATTCACTAAGGAAAATATGTAGCTGAAATTTATCGGACACCTGAAAAATGGAGCAGCACAATCGAGTAGTGAGTAACAATTTCATCTAATTTTGTTTAAAAATCATTTATTGACTTCTTCACTCTAAGTATTTCTTATGTAAATTAAAATTGAAATTAAATGACTCTTGATATTTGAATTGTTTTGCTAAAAACTACCGTATTTAATACATTATTCACATTTTTGAAATGACATAAATTTAAGTTTAAGTATAGTAGGTCTACAAAACTTTCTGTGATGATTTACTAAAAAATATTTTATGCTCATAACTCGTAAACTAATAAACATACTTACAATCAGAAACCACATCAGGATAGTAGAAATTTGTGTTTCAAAATTCAACCTGGTTTCAAGCTTCTGTACGCGCCATAACTCTGACTTTGTACAAGACATTCTTCAAATAGCCTAGGGCAGTCTGTCTATAAGTAAAAATATTAGTGTCAATTCTTGCTCCTATGGACTTTAGATTGATTTTTTAGCTATGGGGAAAATTTGAATGAATTTTAAGAAATGGAATTTACTTAAAAAAACTTGTGCTATTTTCAAATATTACAGGCACAGAAACACTCTTTAGCACAAATTTTTACCATTATTTGAAAATGGTCACAAATAGATTAGCGAAAAAACTTTACATTTTCCAAAAAAATGAAGATAACATTTGACAAATACTATATACTTCTATATTTTCATTTATTTGTTTCTAAAGTGACGTAAGAATGGTCTGTACCAAACAAATTTCAAATTGGCATCTCTAAATATTGTTCAATTTTTATTCGAGATTTTTCTTATATATATATATATATCTTAAATCGTTTTAATAGACATCTATGGCAAACATTTTGCTGTAGCATGCAACTGATTTGAATTTCTGAAAGCTAGAAATAGTAAGTAAGTATCGCAATTTATACCTCAAAAAAATTCAAGTTGCAGAAATGATATTCACAATATATTTTGAATGTACTGTGATATCTTATTATTTAAAATTATAAAGTTGCGTGCTTTGTTCTGATTACAAATGACTTAACTTCCATATAAAGATAAATAGAGTATCTATAAATCCAAACAAAACAAGTATCTTTGTGATTTTCCCTGATTATGACATCAACAAAACAATATAATCAAAACTCGTAAGGATTTCTTTAATATATTTATAGCGGATTTCAACGTAAATTTTGATAGTAAACTGAAAGTTTTATTTTAGTTTCAAAAGGAAAGCAAATGACATTCAAAAGCATTAATACATGTATTTCGGTCAAGTTCTATTTATTAACTACATAAAGCAATAAACAAAGAATGTTTTGTACTGCTAACAAAATTCATGCACTTTTGGAGAACAAGTGAAAAAATTTTTTATCAGACCTAAGTTTTATTTTTATCAATATATGACCTTACAATTGACGAGCAACAGTTAATTCTAGTAAAATGATAACAACGTTAACAATGAATCAATTTTTTTGAATTTGAAATATCATCAAAAAAATTTAGAAAAAAGAAAATCTCTGAGGTTACACATTTGTCAAAAACGTATTGTAATTGCTTAGATTTCTGAAAACCCTACCTTTTTAAAAGACTTTCCCTGCCAACTATTAGCTAACATTGTTTCTATGAAGAAAGTGACAATAACAAAATAATAAAAATTATTTATTTAATATTCTATTACAAGCCTTTGTAGCGAAAAACAACAATTTATTAACAAAAATTATATTAAGCTAGAAAGATATGTGTGTAAAGTTTTCAATTATGTCGATTTATTTAAAAATTTTAAGCTTAAATCAATATTAGGATCTGTAAAAAATTCAAAATATTTTAATGTTCCTAAGTGTGTTACTTTCCATCTTTTAGGTATATTTGAGGGATTTGAGGCATATTTATAACACTTGTAGACTATACTAAAAATATAGAAAAGCAATTCTGACAAATATAAAAATATTTTTTAATCCAAAATTGAGTGAAGGGAACTTAATAAAAAACAGGCTTTTAGTGACAAAATTAACTTTGTATTGGTGCTTACTATACACTATACTTGATTACTTGCTTATAAAGTGCCAATTATTTATTGAAGCAAAAGTTGAATTATTTCATTATTTCTAAACTTGAAAATTTATTTAGAGCATGAAGACGACACGCTAACAAGTAACCTAAGCAGAGCCTACAACATTTTCTTGACGCTCTGCAACAGCATCGAATGTGTCACCAGCATGAACATCATTGCAAACAATCGTCATGTTGGCAATTTCATGCAAATCAACCCAATCGAAGCAAATCTAAAATCTGGAAGAAAAGACTCAATCCATCCTTCTGCCCGATATTTTTGGATACACGTCATTATTGTGACACTGTGTGTTAACATCATCTCACTTTTATTAATTAAGGACACAATGGCGATAAATGTTATATTTGGACTCACACTGTTTTACGTGTTTAGTAAAAGCTCATAGAGTTTTTTAGCGTTTGGTATGTGTATTATTTTAGAGAGTTAGTTGATGGAAATTTATAAAGGTTGACATCTAGAACTGCAAGAAAGTTTAGTAAGGAAAATTATTTAGTGTTTTATTTTCTAAGCATCTATGCAATTGTTGACTAAAGTTAATTCATAAAAAATTGATGATTTGTAAAATTTTGGCATTGCATCAAGTTCTCACAATTTCTCAAATTGTACACTTCTCTGAGATATTTACACCATCTTTGTAGCAGTTGAAGAGTCATTCTCATAATTTATAACAAAGCTTCTTATGGAACACCTTAAAATGTTAAATTTTAGGATAGTTGAGAACAATGTACAAGTACGAAAATAAAATTAAACTTTGAACTTCTATAGAACAACTAAAAACACATACTACTATATATCGATGTCTTTTCTAAATGCGTCAATACAATATAGCAATGAACTAACGAATATATATAAAGCGTTTTATGTGCAGACAATCACACACTTCTTTTAACACATTTAGTTTTCACAGATCCATAAATAATAACTCTTCGTAATAAATTTTCGAATTTTTTGAGAGAATCAAATGTACAAAAATGGATATATGTTCTTTGTATTTCGGATTAATATCTATTCCTTTATGTGTATCATGTTTTGTTAAAAAAAAGAGAAGAAATATCCATATTCAGAAATTGCTTGAACAATAAAGAATACTGATAACAATTCTGAAAGCGTCATGAAAAGAAATACAAACAATATATAATAGAACAAAACAAGGACTATTTACAAGTAATAATGATAATCAACATGGCTTATGTCGAAGTTAGTTTTTATTAATAGAGTAATCAGGATTGTAAAATTCAGTTTTTTTATATTAACGGTGTAAAAGCATTTTTTAATGTTAATCTTAAAGTTTTTTATTTTCAGCGATAATTCATCTAGCACCTAGCAGCGGAATCTATAGAATTTAATTGCAATAAATTGTCAAAATATTTTTGCAAGCATAAATATATAAAATAAATAAATAGAAATAATATATTTTCAAACCTTTGTATTATACAAAAAGTATAGAAATACTTATTAAGGTTTAAAGTAAATTGTTTTCTTTAGTTCCACTTAGTTGCAAATTGATATTACTTAGTTACAGACTTTTCTTTGGTAATAATTCTAATTTAATTTTTTTTAAAATTCTTTAAAATTTGATTGTTCTTTAATTTCAGGTGATAATCTGTTCCACAGATCTATACAGTAATTAAAAAAACAGTTCTTCATGATTCTTTTTCTAAATTTAAATTTTCTATAGCACTTAGTTCTCAAATGGAGTTTTGATGAAATATCTGTTTGATCTAAATTGAAAAATATTTGTAATGATTTAGTTTTTGTAGATAATCTAATGAAAAAAGATTGTAAATTCTTCTGATGTATTTTGATTGGTTTTTTTGCATATGATAGCTATTAATATTAATGACGCTAAGACAGAATTTTGTATTTTACAGCCGAATACAAGCAATTACGATGCTTCTGCAGTGACTTTAAATGTAAATAATATTAATGTTCCTATTGTAGACACTTTCAAGTATATAGGAGTAACTATTGACTCAAAGTTAAAATTCAAATCTCACATCAATTTAATAGTTAGAAAATTAGCTATAGGTATAAAAAGTATGACACTAGTAATTAGACAGTTACCACCATATGCTATAATTCAATTCTTCCATGCTTTCATCATGAGTCACCTTAATTATGCAAACATTTTATTTACTGACATAAGCGAAGAGCTTTATATAAAACTTAATATTCAATTAACATGGACATTAAATAAAACTCATCGAAAACTAAACATTACATTTCTAGCTCTATTCTTTTCCCAAAACAACTTATTATATTAATACCATTCTGACATTTTTCATTTACTCAAACAGAATTCAAGATCAAAGCTTTTTACATTTGTTAAGAATAAGAAAAACGTTTTAAAGAAATCCTTCATTAATGTCGCCATTCGAACCTGGAATTCACTACCTAAAGAAATTAAAAATATTGAAAAATTGAAATCTTTTAAAAAGCACTTAAAAATCTTCCTTAAGCAAAAATATATTTCTGGAAAATCATGGCTAGGATACAAATTTTATAACAATGACTATACTATAACTCGTTATTAAAATAGTACTATAGTAATTTATCCATAGCCTGCAAGATTTCTTTTGTAACTTATGTGAATTGCATATTTGTGTTTTGTGAATTTAATGACGCTATTCAGATAAATTATCAATTATTTAATGGTTAACATTTATCTAAATAAAAAATCTCTTATCTTATGAATTTTTGCTTTAGTTGGAAGTTTTTGACAAATTTTTTTAATTGCTTCAATCGATATGACTATTTTTCTAATAATATGATTTAGTTGCTTTTCAAAATTTCCTATGTATTTAAAGGAAAAAATAATAAAAGAAGAAATATCTATAATCAGAAATTGTTTGCACAACGAATACTGATAACAATTCTGAAAGCGTCAAGAAAATGTATGAGTATAAATTTATCAATTATTAAAAACAGTATGTTCAACTTTCATATAACAAAATTGTTAAATATGAATTGGAGTGTCTCGAATCTCTTCTAATTCCGCTAACAAATGAAATCGTCAGCAATTTTAACCGACACAAAAATTATAAAATTTGATTAGTTCTTTGAAAACAGTTCCAATAGATAATTCAAAAGCCAAGTATCAATATAATCTTAATTTTTTCGAAATTTTGGTAGTATATCGCGTTACTTTATAAAACAAAAAATGCTAAACCGAATACAAAGTTTCAAAACTAAAACAAAATACACCCTTATAAAAGGCACTAAATCTAAATTTAGTACTAATAAAAAAATCAAAATTTGCAAAGTTTTTTTTAGATTTGCAAAGCAACAGTATTTTTCTAAAGATGTGATTTAATAGTAAATTCATATTATTATGATGACACAGGGATTCGTTTCAAGTGCAAAATTCGAAAATTATATTTTAAATGATAGATAATAATTTATTTCAAAAGATAATTTTCATTCTTTTATATCTGACAATATATATTTCAAAAATTCCCAAAATTGAGCAAATGTGAAAATTAACACAAAATTTACATTCTACTTTCATTTTTCCCAAACAATCGAACTGCTGCACGCATAAACGAGAATGTTCTGTGGTCAAGGCAATTTTCTTAGTCGTGATTTTTTTTGCGTACTAGATGTTCTTTTGCTACTACTAAATGAAATACTGCAATTTTCAATGGAACGATTAAAACATGCTGAGTTCGAACAGTTAAGAAAATAGTCAAATCAACTGAGTTTTCAAAGCAAAGACCGGCTAACGGCTAAGTCGTGGCTGCAGAACGCAAACAAACACGAATACATGATTATCAATATCAATAATAAAGTTTTATTCAATGATGGAGGATTTTGATGATGATTCTCTAATATTAGGTATTTCATCTAATGAAAATGAAGTGATGAAAATTTAGCCTGCACATTTAATCCAAATCCATTCCCCAGTTTCAATGAAATAAAGAACGAATGCCAAGGTTTTGTAAAAAGTTGTAGTCAATAGGAAAAATCACTTAAAAAGTACTAAAACAATATGTAGTCAATCTATTTCCTCACGAATGAATTGTTCCTGATCCCAAGATAAAAGTTAATACGCTCCTCAAAGGCTGCTTTGAATCCTTGAAAATTAAACTTTCTGTAAGTAAACATAACCTATTGCAGTTTGCAGGAATCATGTTAACATGTGCAATGCGAAATCCCCAACTATATATGTGCTGGCCATTTTAATTTCAAATAGATCTGGATGCCAGTGCTATTTCATGAAAAAATTTCAACTAATTCGTAGTAAATCCTGTTTATGCATTTTTCAGATTCAGAAATTTACAAAGTCGAGAAACATCAAAAAATTAGTGTTATCAATAAACAAGAAAAAAATGTCCACAAAGGCAATATATTAAATCACTCTGACCTGAAAAACGTCATTATGGCTCTATTCTATGGACAAATCCTTAATTTGATATTAAAAAGCGATAAAGGAAGCCTTTCTGTCAGTGAAATTGAGAAATTTGTCAGAGCCTTTGTGTAAGATGATATGAAAAGTCAACACAGATATTGATAGGTTCTTTACTAACATGACCATTGAGAAAGATGCAAAATCAATTAAAAACAAATTACAAGTATAATAGTGCCACATAGAGGATTGAACATCAAATAATTGTTTATATCAAAAATAGACAATTTATGTTTATGCTTTGCACTTTAAATGCAAAACCGACTAAATCAGTAACAAATTGGCGGGGTGGTTTTTTGTATTCTTTGAATTGGTGATCAAGAGGTCTATGTAATTTAAAAGACACATTTAAAAGACAAATTCAATATCAATGATTTTGCTAAAATATATGCAAATGAATGAAAATTAAAAAACTTGAAATTTTTAGATAAAAAATGTTGAATAAAAAATAACTTGTTTATGTATTCAAGCATTAAGATAAGATAAGATAAGATATGATAAAATAAGATAAGAGATTCTATATTCAAATAAATTTTTACAATTTAATAACTGATAATTTATCTGAATAGCGTCATAAATTACAAAAAAGTAACAAATCTACAAATCAACATACATTACAAAAAGTAACAATTCTTACAGGCTATGGATGAATTACTTTATATTGCTATTTTAATGACGAGTTATCGTATAGTCATTGTTGTAAAATTTAAATCCTAACCATGATGTACCTAAAATATATTTTTGCTTAAGGAAGATTTTTAAACGCTTTTTAAAAGGTTTCAATTTTTCAATGCTTTTAATTTCTTTAGGTAGCGAATTCCAGGTTCGAATTGCGATATTAATTAAAGATTACTTCAAAACTTTTTTCTTATACTTAACACATGTAAAAATTTTAGATCTTGAATTCTGTTTATGCGCAAATCCCGGGAATTTAATTGAATTATAAGGCGGTAGATTTGTTACTAGTTTGAAAAATGTTAGCAAGGTATTTAAAATGACGACTTGTTTTGGAAAGAGAATTCACCTACAAATTTATTGGTTTTAAGTGGAAAAAAATACTTTGTTGTATGGGAGTAGAGATTTATTTCAATTGACAATAAGGCATTCCAGATTGACATTTTCAAGTAATTTCAGACCTGTAGAATCTGAATACTACATTGGATTTTTATTTTAAGCCGCAGTTAAAGAGTATTTTAAAAAAATCTTGCAAATTTCAGGTTTCACATTTCTAAATCTAGAAATTTAATGCCAGAAACACATTTGGCAGTCTTTAATCAATGTAGAAACATCAATCTTTATTGAGAAGTAGTAGTCAATGCTCCAAAAAATGAATATAATTGAAAACCCAGAAATCCCAGTATATTCAATAACCATGGCAAAATCTCAAAGAAATGGACAGAATGGATCACAGATATCAATAAAATGGAGTAAAATGTAAATGATTTTTCAAGGTTTATCCAAATTATCCATTTTCATCATCCACAATATATATTTAAAAAAACACCGATTTCTTGCAAGTTTATAGGGCTGTACAAATATGAAGTAAAATATTACTAAATGAAGTGTTAAAGATTAACGAAATTAACAAACAAAATGCAGTTTTATAGTTTTTTCAAAAAAATCACTAATTTTTAAAAAAATTACTAACCCATCATATAATATTCATATCTAAAAGAGAAAATTTCCCATTATGGAAGATAGACAGGGAATTTTGAGAAAATTGTTTTTGAATGTTATTTCTTGTATTACTGCAAATATCTCAAAGTAAAAATTTCCCACTCTTGAATTTTTAATTGTGAGAAAAACGTTTTTTGGTTGAAATTTTTAAGACTTTCCTTATTGGGACTGGACCAAAAAAATTAGAATATCCTTTCAAAACTGCGCATTTTGGTGTAAAAAACTTATTCATAGCTTCATTATATCAAAAGTTATTAAAGAAAATATCTTTTCTGAAAAATTTGGCCAGCCTACCTCAGCCAATATTGATCTTAGAGCTAAACATGTCGAGAAACAATTTTTTTCAGTAAAATTTGCTATTTAAAAATTTAAATGGAGCTGTGACATCATTAAAATTTTCTTTTGCTATAGCCTGCTAAAGTTAAGGTATATCTAAAGGCCAACCCAGGTTTTCAAAATAAATTTTTTTTTAAAAAAATTTATGGATGTCTGAAATTTTTGTCTTGAAATTTCAAAAAATGCTGATCAAATTCAGATCACTAGTGTAAAAACACGAAAAAAAAATTTTCAAAAAAAGTTTTTTTTCAAATAATTGGTATAAAAAATCAGATTTATTATTAAAAAAATTTTATAAATTCTACTGTTGGGGATTTAAGAAATCTTTAAAAATTCAAATTCCATTGCCAATTTTTTGCATTAGCTCTCTCCAAATATCATCAATGACAGCAATTTTGACATGTTCAGGTTTGTAAAAGGCTTAAAATTTTTAGCTTGCGGAGCTCTATAAGCTCCGAATTTTCAAGAAATTTAGAGGAAGTATAGAAAGCAACTAACGTTGATTAACAAGGTTTGTGTGGACAGAAATTGCTTAACACCGAAGGAATGCAATTGATACGTATAATGCAATGATGGGAAGTGCTGATCTTTATGATAATTGAACATCGATTTACAGGATGAATAAAAAACTAGAAGTACTCTATCATTGTGATTAAATAGAATTTTACTTTCAATAAGTTTCTAGAAATTCTTAATTCATTGCAAAACGTATTAAATGGGATAATGGCAAATTTTCCCCAAACGATCACATTGAAAAAAATAATGTCTACCACAATATTTTCAACAAATTTACCGATAAATATTAATCTTATCAGTGTTTAATTGTGGCCATTTTCATTTACATTGAATAACCGCGCAGTAAAGATGCCGCATATGCTTCATTGAAAAAATGTGGTACATAACAAATTTTCATCATAAGAAGGGGAACATCTACCTATCGATGTGGATTTCCAAATATAAGAGGCTTGGAGAAAAAATCTTAGAAATGTGAACAAAACGAAGTGTGATCAAATAGATACACTAGGGTGTTCATGATCAAAATAAAATTATTGCATTTAACAGTTAACGACAATTTGGGACTACTTTTATTACTCCAAAGCTATTAGTTCTTCAACTTTTTTAAAAAATCTAAATGAAATTGGTTGATATTGATTGAAAAATAAATGCGACGTAGGTTTCTTTTGTAATTTAACCAAGGCGGCAAACAGATATTACTTAGAAAGCTCCGAAATTTTCCCATTGCCAAGATGGCCCAACTCGAGCGCATAGTTTTCGTACTTTCTTAAAATTGATGAAAAAACTATTTCGTGTAACAGGCATCTTTCATAAACTTGTTAAAGGCATAAACTATTTGTATCATTCAATATCTTTGTGTACAAATGTACCAAAACCGTGTCCACGTAGTTAAAATGTAAACCGAACTGTTAAGTCGATTATTTAATTTTAAAATTTTTTTAAAAACAACATTTTATCCGACAGTACACTATTTTTATCCATTGCTTTTTCTATTCACCAGTAGGATTTAAATATCAATCTAAAGACTTTCGAAAACGTTATTATTAATGGTAGTCTTGTCAAAGAATTGACCTAAGCAAATGAGAAATTAGAAACAGCAAACCACCCCCTTTCGTTTTGTTAATATGTATGGAAGATATTCACTCTACAAGAAATAGTTTAAATTCCAATTGATTAATTGCCTATAAAGAAGTTTGATGTTCATTTGGAGAAGCCTGTTATAAAGTTATCATCAATGTCATTCTAAATTTTAGAAAAGAATGATTAATAGAAAGATTGGAAAGGGAATATCTAGAGAAACTAATTGAGGGAACGTTTCAATAGATAAACAAATAAATGTCTTAAAATGCGTAACGAATTGGTGAGGAAATATTAAATAGTTGATGCAATATGAAATCCAAACTGCGATTGCATTCAGTGAGAGAAATTTTGAAATTCACAAAATACAAAAAATATTCAATTAGTCACAATTTTGTTCAACAAATTTAACGTGAATTTACTCTCACAGAGAGCTGACATAATTGCACACAATACTAACACTTAGAACAACTAAATTGAGTTGAAACTCAATCAACTTGCGATAAATAAATTCGTCGTGCATGCATTTACTGCACCCTTTCCGAGAATCCCGGCGGAGGGGGCACGTAATAATTAAAAACTTCATTGGAATGATTTCCAGGAGCAAACACTGGCGAATGTGTTGGCAAATGCGACTCATTGAAAACACGAGGTGGAGTATTCGAAACGACTTCCGATCGCAAAGGTTTCTCTTCATTGCTGTTGCTTTTCTGAGGAGGCTTTTTGTTTCCTAAATATGTCAAAAAATGAAAACAATAGAGAGAGCCTTAAATATCATACCTCCTCTTTTCCTACCTCTGGAATTACGTGCCGAATACGCCCGCTGGTGGTTAGGATAAAATCCCCCAGAGTAAAATTCGTAGCTGTCGAAACTCCGAGAATAATATTGACCTAAAAAAGCATTATTCTATGAAGTTCTACATTATATAATGCAACAATTTATTCAGTGGCTTACAACTTTGAAAGTTATTGAGACACTTGATAAAGTAATAGGCAACAACTACACTGACAAAAACATTGAACATCTCAAGAAGGATCTTTTCAAAGTTATAGAAACAGAGGAATGTGGAACAAAAATCAATTTTATTATAAATTATATAGAAATTTATATATTAGATTTGTAAATGAAATAGCATAGGGGTAAAGTTATTAATTTACAATAATATTATGATCGAAATCCTTGCTATTTTTCAATCAAACATTTGAAAAACTACTAATAATGTACATAAAAAACAGACTTTTACTTATAATGTAAGAAGGTCTAGAATAGCGGTTCCATTGAAATAATTGAAAACATGCAAAATATTAGCTTAAAGTACAAACAATTTCATCGCATATTCATTACAATTTTTATTGTTTTACTAAAATTAGTAACTACAATTTAGTAATTTAAAATTATTAGTAGAAAAAAAGCCTATATTTTAATTGTCTGAAAACGAAAAATTGTATTTGACAAACGTGTTTTATAACTAGAAATCGTGAATAAATAAAGAAGCATACCGTATACCATAAACAAAGCAAGACAAGTGGGAAGTTCATTTTTCGTATCTTTCAATCGGCAAGCCCCTATCAGCGGCAAAGATAGCAAAGATGGGATAAATCTCGCGGAGAAATCTGAAATTCGACATTGCTTTCTTGATTGCTAGATTAAAGCATTTTTTCAAGTTCGGACAACGGTCTTACTCAAGATTGATTGATTCGAAGCATTTGGAAACAATTCAAAATAATCTTGATATGTAAAAAGATATACGCAATCGAGAATATTGATGAAATCGCTTAAGAAGCTGATGAGGAAGTACTCAAAGAACCAGGAGAAAAATATCAACACACCTACCAGAGAAACATTAAGATGAGTTTATTGTAATTTTGAAAATCTTCGTAACTTAAAACAATTTCGTCGCTTATTATTCAGTCGTCACACCACTGATAAATGAATTCCCAAATTTTCCAAGGGTTTTCCAAATTTTATATCCATTTCCGAAAACCTATGGCGACACTATTTTTCACCAACTAGAGCCAAAATTTACAATAATATTTATGTGTACATTTGTCTTCGCAATTTTTAGACGACAAATCTTACAAAATTTAAATATTGAAACATAAGATAATTCACCCCTAGCTATATCAAAATCGAAATTCAATAAACAACAGCTAAAGTATAATACAAATTGAAAGGATACATATACAAATATATACATGGCAAATACCTATAACAGATCAAAAGCATACCGCTATGATTTCTTCCATAATTAGACCGACTCCATTCCCCAGAACCTGATTGTGTACGTTGTTTTCCTCGATATCCTCGACCCCGACCACGACCACGGTTGAACGACTCAGCATTGCCATCGGAATTTTGTCGAGGACGCCATCTACCATCGTGATATTTTAAATCAATTCTCCCACCAGAATTGTCCAACGACGAGTGTTTAGAGACAACATGATGTGATTCCACAACATCTAAACCCAAGAATTTTCAAAAATCAAAAAATTATTTAACGTGTGCACTGAATTCTAGTCATTTTAAAATATGAAATTGTGGATCGAAATTTTAACAATATATGCATAAATTAATTTACAAAATTTTAGAATAGAAAATCAACTGTACAATAATTTAATAATTACAAAAAAAAGAAAACCACTATCAGAACAAACACAAATATCAAATAAAAAAAGCTAGCATGATTGATTCTTTATTGAAATAGTTGGCTTAAGCACTGCTAAAGCGGGAAGCTTCTAGGATGGCGTTAAGGTTATAGATAGTTGCTCAAAGAATTTAACATAATCAAAATGTGCTCACATTACACTAGCGGCATTTCTTGGAATTAATCGGTTATATAACTACAAAACATTTTACATTTGCTATGTTTGTGAGGTTGGTCAATAATCCGTAAGGCACGGTTGAAACAATTTTGTTCAATTTTATAAAGATCGTAGCAGCATAATCAAAAAAACTAAGTAGGGTAGATTGGAAGAATTTGTACATGAATTCATCAGAGACCAAACATCTAATAATTCTTAAGGCTTTAAGACATGGTAGCCATGCTTTAGATTTCGATTAGTAATGAATCCAAGCAATTTATAGGTTGATAAAATTTCCAGATCACCAGGAAAAAATTGTTTTGTTTCCAAAAAATAATTTCTGAATATTTTGAGGTATTCAGCTTCAACTGATTTTTTAATGACAATTCTTGTATGTGTTCGGTTGCAATAAGTGTATTTAACGAATGTATTTTGGTAATTAGAAACTTGCAGGTGTGTAACAAAAGCAAGAAATAGTTTGGTTCACAAAATGATCATTAATCACTTACACTGTGTCCTTAATAGCTATAAGAACACAATCTATTAATTATTGTTAAAATACACATTATTAAGCAGCAACTAATAAATTTCTTCTGTTATGTAATATCATTACATCAGCTTTGAAAGTTTAGCAAAAAACCATTACGATGTCAGTATAAACACTTGTAATTAAATTCGTAAATTTCAAAAACAAATATTTCCATATAATATCGAAAGCTCTAAAATTTCATAGGTAGCTCATAAGGTAGCAACATTTTTTTGCTAACTGGGATAAACTTCAAATATGAAAAAAAACTTAAATTGCAATAGAAACTTTTTGGCTATGCCAAATTACGAAAACATCACCAATGAACTCATACAGTTTCTATAACATCATTCGATTTAAGAGTGGCTCAAAAACGTTAGTGAACCATCATTCGTTAAAACTTTTAAAACATTTGGTAAACAGCAAATTATAATTGATAGGGAGAAATACAAGTTAAATACGAGCTTAAACCAACATACCCATTTAGATCTAAATATTTTTGACTGATAATTTCACCAACGAAAAACCAACCAACTAGGTGATAAATCTTGAAATCAGTGAACATTCTTAAATTTTGAATATTTTTTACAATAATGCTAAATCATACAACACTTTGCTTAAATTTGTAGTCGTAAACTAATTAAAAAAATTAGTATGTTAATATTGAAATTGAGTGATCAAAAGTTCATATAAAAATAAAAAATAATGCGAACATCAAACATAGTCATAGTAGCCAATGGTTTTAAATTTTACCAAAAATTATTGGAATTGAGCTGTCAAGATACAAATTCTCTCAATTTCATCCAAAATTGGATGATATCCTGTTTTGTGACATAGGATGTAATGAAGGTGTGTAAAATATTAAAATATATAGAACCTTTGGATTCATTGCTTTCATTGTTGGTTGATTCTAGAGGCAGAGTTTCAATACGGTTCTGTAATTTACGAATGTCTTCTGAAAGTTTCTCCAATTCCGTACTGGACTCCAGCGGGCGCTGAAATGAACTCAATCGCTCCATGTCGATGTTAATTGCCGCCCTGCAGTTGGGACATACGGAAATTTTGCTAAACAGAATTCCAATGAAGTCTAAACTCACACAAGTACGTGGAGAAACAAATAAGACGAGTGAAAATATTTGTTGGTGTTGCAGATGAAATTTACGGAGACGAGGCTATAAATCAATTAATATAACAGTGTGTTAAAATAAATCTGGTTTTTACGCTTCATGCTATTAGGCAAATAGATTAACGCAATATAATTTAAAGTTGAAGATGAATGAAAAGTTAGTGGCTCCAACTAAATCTTTTAAAGTTCATGAAAAGACGCAGCGAAAAGAAGAAATAAGCAATTCATATGAAAATTACAAAAAATAACTTATATATTAGTTGATTTAGAGCTTAAAAGTATTTAAACACCACAAAGCAATCTTTAAAGATGGCCTTGAACTACCATACAGGCCAAGTGAACCAACATGCCTCCTATCTAAGAACCGGAACCCTATTTCCACTAGGGATTTTTCAAAATCGGAGATGACTTCAACAAAAATTTTTGAAACGCTTACAACTCACGAACTAATGAAGATATTTCAAATCTAAAAACAACCCTTGACTTCGCACACGGCGGACCTGAACGTATCTACAAAAGATTGTCTTCAGAATCAGAAGACAAAATATTCCAGGGTAGTTGTCGTTTTCATGGTCATTAGACCGACGGATTATCGCCTTGAGTGCGCAGAAACGCATAGATGTGTACATATCAAAGGCCTTCAATATCCTCCAAAAGGGCCCGAATAATATTTTTCAAAAGTGTGGACAAAGCAGTTCGTTACTGTGTAGTTCATAGGGTCAATTTCCACGTCTAGCACGAGCAAATATGCATCAAGACAAGCTGTATTTGGATTTACACAAATTTATGATATCAACTTTCTTAAAATTCTGAGTACATGCAAACGAAATTTTTAATTGAGAGCCTCATAATTCAGATGTTGTGGAGGGTTTAAACGAAAGTACGAAAAAGTTTTCGCTTATTGAACGTTTTGAGATGTTTAAAATATCCAAAAGGTTATAGAAATAATGGTACATTGAAATATCTCAATTAAACAAGTTTGTGCTTTCCATGTAACAGCTAAATTGAAATTCATGATTTTATGAAATATTGGTATATCATATGCAATGATCAGATGAATCCAATGTGCATAGCAGTACAAATATTCAGTTCAAGAGAATCGCCACACATTCACTGACAACATCGCACATAGTAGTCAGTTGCAACCTGACGACAACAACTAGTAAGTGGCGGTACTCCTTTTTAGAAAATTGAATTCAAACACTACGTTTTTTTCAAAATTCAAAATATTTTTCAAACAAATTGTGTTGAAATATTTTTTATGTAAAAATGCGTGTCAAGTCCTTTTTCAAAAATCCTAAACATAGGATTCCCTTTTATTCCACGCCAATATGTTTCACTTGGTTTTAATTGGTTTCTCTACGGTTAACCGGCACTTCCAGTATAAATACCACTTGCAAATTTCAAACAACGATTTCTCCAATTCAACAATTCCACGAATACAATCCTTTCTTGACTCTTCGTAAATCCACTAGAATAATGCTGTATTGTATTTTTCATTTTTACATAGATTAAAAATATGCATCAATTAAATAAAAAGACAAATCTTATATAAATCTGATATACATGCATGTGCAGCAAGATCAAATGAAAACTGTTAAAAAGTAAGAAATATGTCATAGTAGTGATGTGAGGTTACGGGTACAACGAGCACGTAAGAGTTCACACTAGGTGTATCAAAAATAAGATTTTTTTTCAAAAATTTATAATACTTTAAAAAAATGAACATTTCAAAATCTACCAAAAGTTTTAAAATTGTTATTTAGCAGCAAAGAAAATTTCATTCTCGCTTACGGACATATGCGGCATTAAAATGGCTCTACTCGTACATCACTAGTGCATGGTGCTTTAACCCGAACAAAGGGAAATTACATTTGTTCATTTTGATTGTCGTCAACAACATTGTTGTTATCATCTCCACCGGGTTGATCTTGACTCTTCACAAAATCTAAGAGACACCAAGGATGGAAGTAATGAAAACACTCTGTTCGATGGAATGCAGCGTCGTCTGCCAACCGATCCAAGCAAATTGCGCATTCAACAGAGGGTCGGTTGTACCTTGTAAGAAAATCTGTTGTGTATTGAATTGCCTAAGAACAGAATATATCAAAAAGTAGAATTAATAATTATTATAAAAATTTTGAAATATTTGTAAGAAAACGTTAATTTAAAAAGAAACTATTTATCGCGACCGTTTTGACTGCCAGGGGCTCAAAATCATAAATATCATTATATGTGCTTGAAGACCAATTCTCAATTTTGATTACATATATTTAAAATGTAAATAAAATTAAAAATCATTCAATATGATTTTCAGTTCCTGTAAATTTGTGTTCCTTTGATGCATTTCATTATTTATAAGTTGTGTGAAGCGTAGTCGCGGCTACCCCAAAATGTCACTATCCACAGGGTTTTGAACAATTTGTGCCGTTCTTAATACCCCTAAGTTACAATGTAAACACGTTACTAGCATGTACATTTTCGAAAAAAACCACTTAAGGATCACATTATGTTTCGATGGTAACGATATAGATAAGGCAAATAAACGGGAAAAGGCTTCGAATTACACCTCACCCACTCGAGCACACGGGTGGAATGAACCTAATAAGATAGATTTTCGATGATTATTACTTCGAAGCTACGTCAGCAGTATTTTTATCCCTAGTGGCTTTTAGGGGTATACGAAACCGAAATTTTCTGCATATTCGTCAGTAGGCGGTTTTAATGCATTTACACTTCACCACCTTGTGACACAATTTGCAAAAAAAATATTACAAAAACTGAATAGAATTTCTCACTTTCTGTTATCATTAATCAGTTATTGCATATTTTCACCCTTTGGAATAATTTCAGTTTGAACATTTAAAACTGCGCATATCCGAAAGCTTTTAAGTGTGATGCTGTCAGTTAAGTATTCCTGAAATTGAAATTGGCCTGCATATTAACGATGAATATGTTTTTTAAGCACATTAAATTTTTATGTTAACGAAAGATGAACTAATTAGGCGTCTTTGTATCTAGTTTAGAATTTCCTAACACCTTAATAAACATGAGAGTATACAGGTAGTCCCGAGAGTTCTCTGTATTATTGCATACCATTAACACACAACACAACACACAACATTTAAAACATGACAACAGTTAGAGCGTTAATGATGAGTGTGACGGACTATCTTTTTTTGCTGCATGCACGTTTTATGGACGAGCAACAACCGCGTCTTCTCATCAAATTGTCGGCAAGCCAATGCCATGACCGTTTGCATGCTGCATATACAGACATCACAATTTCTTATGAAACAGTCAGGTCGTGGTTTGCGCGGTTCTTAAATAGGAATGAATCTTTGCAAGAAAAAAATCGCTCAGGCAGACCAGTGACTGCGTGCACAACTGACAACATTGAGGCCGTCCGAGAGCTGCTAATGGAGGATAGGCGGATTTCCTACAATCGTCTACTGACACAACTTGGGATTGGTAGAAATGCTATTCAGCCCATTCTTCATGAGCATCTGCAAATGAAAAAGATCGAAGTGAAATTTGTGCCTCACCAACTGAATGCGAGACAAAGGGAGGCCAGGGTAGATTTTTGCCAGATGATGCTTCGCACCTTTACTAATGGCAATTCACCAATGGTCTGGGATATTGTTACTGGGGACGAAACTTGGATAAGGCAGCGCGATCCCCGTTGCCGAAGACAATCAGCGGTCTGGTGTTTCGATGATGAGTCTCCAGAAACACAGGTTGCAGCAACATCCCGGACTGGTCTTGTTGCCAATGTTTAACTACCTGGGCAGCAGTCTGTCAATTCACAGTGGTACTCGCAAACTTGCCTACCTGCTGTCTTTGACGCATGGAGAGCGCATCGGCCTAGAGACGGGCTTCAACACCTCCGCCTTCACCATGACAATGCCCCAGTGCATTCCGCAGCCATCAACACAGACTTCATTTTTGACAATGGAGTTCGACTGTTGCCACGTCCGCCTTAAGGTGTGTTCCCACTATCGACTTTTATCATCTGTCAAGAAATCGGTGATAAAAGTCGATATTGTGAACACTCTAGCTGCTTTTTTATCGGCTAATAAAAGTCGATAGTCTGAACGCTCCATCCGATTTTTTGGCAAAACAGCCAGAATACTGTTATCTGATAATTTATCAGCTGATAGTCTGAACGGTATTAAAACTAGTTGAATATCTACTTGAAACTAATTGTTTACTTCTCAAGTAAGGAACAGACTTCCAAAACGTAAATTATTGTCGTTGAAATATTTCAGCTTCAAAATATGCAAACATTGTTTACATTCCAATACAAACCAATCCATAAACAGATGTTGTTTAGCAAAAGATGATAATTTACCATCTGATAAAAAATCGATAGTCTGAACGCTCTTCCAACTCCGCTTTTTCTGATAAAAAATCGCCAATGTGGAAGAAAATAATTGCATTTTCGATTAAAATCTGCTGATAAAAGTCGATAGTGGAAACATACGTTTATTCTCCGGATCTTTCACTGGCTAGCTTTTTGTTGTTTGAGTCTGTCAAAGAAAAATTGCGAGGCCGCGAGTTTGGCTGTCCAGACGACGCTGTTTTTGCGTACCTGGAGGAGCTGGGAAAAATATCAGCAAATTCGAGGCGTTCAGCCTTCGATAACTGGTTTGAGCAGTGTCAAATGTGCATTAATGTAAATGGTAATTATGTTGATTAAAAATATATGCCTTTCTTGGATTTCAATTGTTTTTGTTCGTATGACGGAATAATACAGAGAACTTTCGGGACTACCTGTATAGCAACTTTTCCGTATCCGAAATCAAAAAATGAACCAGGTCAGATCGGGTAGATTGTTCATGATTGGCTTATAACTGGCCAAGGTAAAGTTATATATAACGTATAGATAAAAGAATTGAACAATTTTCCTAAAAATCAAGCATTCATGTGTAAAGATGACCAAGATACACGACATAACCATTCAAGTGAAATAAAATTTAAAGCAAGGCTCAGATGAAACATTTAAGGTTTGTAAAAGTGAATTTTAGGCAATGAAAAAAGTCATTTTTTATACAAGTTTTTAAATATTACAGGATTTGTCAAGCATTCATGTAAATAACCGAGTGATTTAAACAAATAAACTATAAGTTTGAAGACCATGATAAATTCTTAACGCATGAAGGTTTCATATAATCATTTAAAGATAATGTTTTATAGATAAAAGACGAAGCAGTGTACAAATAATGCCCTTAGATGCAGAAAATCGTAATTGACAAAATTTTTTAAGAAAAATATATTTTTTATTAGAATGCAAAAATGAAGTTAACTTATTGAAAATGAGAAATTTTTAAACGTAGACAATATAGCCAATTAAACCATAACAGTAAGGGTCTGCGTATGGCTAGGCTGTGTTTATAGTTGAATACGAGTCTTACAAGAATAAATTAAAATGCGTCTTGATTTAACACATTGAAATGATAAAAATGAGAAGGTTCAGAATATAAATTTATACAATTAATACACTAAGGGGCAATCTATTGATAAATTTCAAATTTGGACTACTTTTTTACAAAAGGAATTGAACATCAAATTTCAATCAAATTTTGAAGTTGTATACTAATCGCAACCAGAAAAAATTCTTGGAATAAAATACAAAAATAACATATTTTTATATTAATATTAACGATATTTATATCTTAGTATATAAAGAAATACATAAAACAAAAAATTTTTGTCAATGTAAAATTTACCATATAAATAATATTAAAAATATAACAGCTAGTCATTGATGGGATTATGTACCGTATTATTTTTAATAATTGTAATTTAACTAAAAATGGCAATTAACAAATATATTGTTCGTACCTCATAAAGCATTTGGTGGCCTACCAACCCTTGCAATAGGTCTTTGAGTTCAATTTTCAACTCTTCCTCCTTTGCATCATTAAATCCGCGCACGGTTTCAAAATCAAAGCGTGCAACTGAGGTCGGATAGGTACCAACGTCAACAGTGAGTGTAAGATATAATGAAACATTTTGTTCCGACGTCAAATTCGCTGTTGCAGGCTTTATAGTTAAACTAATAGAATTATCACAAATTTTAAGCTCAGAACCGAATATTGATTTTAGTACTTCAACTTCCTCATTCCATACAGATTTCTCGGCCATTTAATAAAGTGGAGGCATGTCAAAAAACTAAAAAGTTGCATTTCATTAAACTACTTATTTCACAATAGTAATACTTTAAATGACAATGCTTTCTATTTTCGTAATAGTACATTGATTAAAATCATACAACGGCAAAAAATGTAAATCATCCACAATATACCTATTTAACAAATCAGCAATTTATTAATAGACCATTAATTAATTTTAGCACTCAAGCATGTGTTAATGCTTTAAGGTCCAACTACTAAAATATAATAAATTAAAAAAATAAATAAAATGCTTGTTTTAGTTTGATTTAGTGTATTGATATTCTAAGTTTAAATGTAAGCTTAATACAAGAGGATTGTGTTAGTCTTTGCTAGCTGTTTGATGTCGCGGCGCTACGTGGTGAGCCTACATACTACAGAATACGAAGAACTTTTTGTGATTAATCTTAATGCAAGTGGTTCCTATACATAAAATCAAATCTCGAAATCGCGGAAAATTGATATAACGTAAAAAATTTATTGCCCAAGATCAATCAACTCTCTTTAGAAAATGTTCTATATATCGCACATCGCTTTTTATAACGCACAACTCGTTGAGTAAAATTGTTATTTGTATAATTCCAATATCACTATATTTTTCAATAGAAAAACATATTGTTGACGTACAATAAAATCAAGTGATTACAGAATTGAAAAAATACAGCTGGATTCAATAAAGTTAAAGTTGAAGAAATACAATGCCCACCGCGTCCATCATACGATATACCTGTAGAAGAATCTTTTTATCATGATGATTTGGTTAATGTATTTAAAAAAATACAATGAAAAAATTCCAATTTGAAAACAATGATAATGAGCGTGAGGAATGTGTGTCTAAAAAGGAAGAACATTGGTGAGCAATTATTCCAAGAAGGAATTTTCCAGAAGAGAATACACATTCGCGTAGTAGAATATGTCCCAAATTACTACGATGGAATTTTTGAACTTAAATAAAATTGGATTCGATTCCTTATTGATTGGGGACAATGCAAACCTCGATATAAGGTACAAATATATGTGTAATATAGAAAATTGACTATATATATATATATAAATATATATACATATATATATATATATAATATATAATATATATATAATATAATATATATATATATATAAAAATATATATATATATACAGTACGGTGCAAAATTAAAGAAACACTTTGTTTAATTATTTTAGACATGATTCTAAACAAGAAAATTTTATTTATTGGTACCCCTAGCTTTTACTATTGTTCTATAGTAATTCATGTAATGTTTTTTAAAGCTAAAACTACTATTAATTTTTTTAGTCTGAGTAATCTAACAGAAGAATGAAATTAACTTAAAGGAAATACAAAAACTATTTGTGCAAAACTAAAGAAACATTATTAAAATAGAAAAACTAATAGCCGCTATGCCGACCATTGTTTGCTATGATGTTGTAAGTCCTTTCCTTCATGGAATCAATGAGATCAACAATAGAATAATCGCTGATGTTGTCCCATGCTTCTCGGATTGCTTGGCGCAGTTCAGCAGTAGTGTCATACTATTGTGCGTCACTATAAACATCATGAACCATTAGAGCCCAGATGTTTTCGATTGGATTCAGGTTTGGAGACAAAGATGGCCAGTCAAGCAGTGTAATTCCATGTTCTTGAAAACACTGTAATGTTATACGTGCTTATGATAGAATGAAATTGAATAAAAAATTATAAAACGAAAATTAAAGAAATATACCTTATGTATGTGTGCATTGTCTTGCTGAGAATAAGAAAGTTCGACTACCAATAAGTTCTCCATTGAGATCCACATCGAGGTCATCTAGCATTTTCTGATAGGAGCCAGCAGTCATACGACCTTGAGGAAAGTGTATTTCCAA
This sequence comes from Hofstenia miamia, assembly GCA_900660155.1. Classification (NCBI taxonomy): domain Eukaryota; kingdom Metazoa; phylum Xenacoelomorpha; order Acoela; family Hofsteniidae; genus Hofstenia; species Hofstenia miamia. Next base: position 323,555 of record CABFPE010000787.1, read on the forward strand.
CTTTCCGCCAAATCCAAAGCCGCCCCATACCATTACTGAACCTCCACCACCTTGACGTTTAGAATAAAACTCAAAATTGGATCCCAGTCCATGCAAGGAATATTTCAAGCAGTCTGGGCCATCGAGGTTGAATTTTTTTTCATCTCTAAAGATGACTTTTCTCCACTCTTTATCCCACGTCCTGTACTTCCTACCAAACTGTCTTCTAGCCTCTAAATGGTGTTTTTTCCACTGCGGTCTGGCAAGCATCTTTCTCCAATAAAGGTTGTATCACTTGAGTTCATGTACCACAGCCCATTTGCTAGCACGTAAGGAAATTTTTCGAGCTATTGCATTGCAACTAATTGTCTTATGGCCTTTTGTACGTGCCAAATTCGCCTGAGTGTTCTTTCGTTTATCTTTCTAGGCATTCCAATAGGTTTTCCACGTTTCCCCTAGTTTGCTCCATTAATAAATTTTGAAACTGCTGAATTTGAGTGACTGATAATTCGTGCGATTTCTGATACGCCTTTACCAGATGAATGACATGCAGTAATCTGACCCTTCTCAAATTCTGTCAGAAGCTTAGCAAGTGGCATTGTCGGGTTGTGAGCGCGGATCAATAAAATGTGATTCAATGTTGAAAATTCAAAGTGAATGTTAATTTTTTTGAATGTGTTTCTTTAGTTGTGCACAACTTTCATTGGTTGGTTTATTTTGACGAATGTCCTTGTTTGAAATCATGTTGCGACACATTCGTTGGTTTATCTTCTCATGTGGGGTGTGCTTCATCATTAAATACTCTTCCTGTAGAATATATTTTATGACTCAGTATAAAAAATTTGAATGCATAAACATAGTCTTAATGAATTAATAATATCGTTTCTTTAGTTTTGCACCGCACTGTATATATTATATATATAATAGAAAATCAGGTTATTTTAATGTTATCCTACTGTATACAAATACAATTACCGCATAATGAGTTATAGCGTTGAAAATACTATGGAAGTGTTTTTTGCTTTTATCCAAAGCTAACTTCAGTTCATTATGTTAATTTAATACACTTTCTCTCCAAATCAATTGAACAAATATCTGGCTTTGATCTCTGCTAACCCTACAAAATTAATTTGTTTTTGTGCAAGATGACATGACAGTGAAAGAATAAACACTGATTTCATTCGATTTATTTTCCATTTTATATGGAAACTTATTCTGTGATAAAAGTAAGTAAACAAGAATATTATTTTGATAAGTTATGATTCCTTCATTTCCCACTGCAAAAATCAATGTTTAATTTATTCCAAAATATCCTAAAATCTTTGGATACAAAACAATCACGGCATCACATTTCTGAGCACTTCAAATTGATAATACTGATATGAAGAATATCTGTGCAAAAGGTTCGTTTAATATCAATCCAATCCAGAGTTAGATAGGAGGAGAAAATCGTGACGCCCCCGGCCCAAAAAAGTCCAAGGCAAACAGCAAATATCATTAGCGCTATATTAAAACCAATAAAAACCCGGTATACTAAAATCCAAAAACAAATCTATATATTACTAAGAAAGTAGAAATAAAAAAAGATTTACGCAAAACTAGTAATTTGTATTTCAGCTTTAAGCAAAATATGCCTTTATAGCAAACGAAATTTTCAATTTTATTGTAATGCAAAAAACCTATATAATTAGTTTGTTCCATAATTTCTTGATTAACAGAAATAAGGCAATATCATTTGAAGGCGTTATCGACGTTGTTAATTTATCATCGCTTTTCAATTTAGATGTAGGCGTTTTGTGAATTTGAATGTTATCGTAATTCGTTTGCCGAATATATTATTATTGTGGGAAGCTTCGTAGAAGGCTGATATTGAGATTCAAGTTTAAAAGATCGTTTGCCAACCAAAACTTAATAATCAATGCTGCAAAATTTAAAGAAATTATTTCGATTAAAAATATAAAATGAAAAGATACTCTTAGTATACTAGATTTAGCATATGTTTGTTCTTGATATGACTAGCCGCACAACTAAAACTTGATCTGAATATTTCTGCTGTTACGTGTTACTACAATTAAAACATCTTGGTTTTTAAGCTGAGCTCTATATTCTTTAAAACAGCTTAGTCATAGATGTAAAATCAATATCATAATGCATAAAATATATTATAATTGTAGAATAGGTTTAGTATTTTCAAGAGAATGACAAACATTTCCAAAATTACGGAAATATATTTACTTCTACTACGATTTATTATAAACAACAAACTACAAAACTAAATACAAAATTCATTTGTTAATTGTTTTAGCAAGCGACTCTTAAAGTTCTGTGAGTATTCCTTTCTTGGTTTCTTCTCATTGAGGAAATGTGTTTTGATTTCAATCTTTGGTAATTTCAGCAGATCAAATATTTAATGGAAATTCATTAACAATTTCAGAAGCAAAGTTAAAAATGAGTTTTCACGAGGCTATTATTAATCCTGCGGGATTTCAGAAATACATGCAAATATCATTTTGTGACAAAATTAAGTTAAGGTTACTAAAGAAAATTCCCAGAAAATATATTTTCTATAAGATCTCATTTTTAAACAAATTATGGAGTAACCAGGAACTCTGTATTGATTGTTCAATTGTCCTGAAAAATATTTCACAGTGATCTCTCTATAATAAGCTGAAACCACAATTCATGAAAGGAAATGTTCCTCAAAATTTTATAAAAGAATAAGAACACATATTTGAAGTTTTTACAGTTTAGTAGTATGTAAATGTAAAGAAATCATGTACAAATATAATTTTTACTATCAATAATCCACACAATATACAATTGAAAATTGTGACATTTTAAAATTCTTTGCAAGTAACTATTTGAAAATGTTTCAGCACAAATCACAAATAAAGGGTTGTTAAACTATACTTTCAGCGAACAAATCACAAGTGCAATCGAAAACGGTCAATTGCTTTAGAAATAGAAATAAAGAGAAATAGAAATCGTAACGTCAACAATTGTTTTGCAAGTGTAACCAAGGAAAAATACTCCTCTTTAGACACTTAAACTAAGTATAGTAAGGATAGGCGAACTTGTAGAATAGCGACACGCGGACAAAATAAACACTAAAACGTTAGGAAATACAATAAAATTCTCAAAAAGTTTAAAGTATAATCTATATAGACCGATAACTTGTCATAATTCAGCATATTTGCAGCATGCGGTAACACGCGATAGCACGCGGTATATATTCAAGCAATATAGCATATAAAACCAAGAAGTCATGTAAAAATAATTATCTTTAACTAAAAAATTTCAATATATAACAGTATATTTAAGCAAATCTATAGACTTTTGATTTAAATCAAGTCTTTATCTTAAGTGAAATATCTTCATTAATTGGAATAACCAGTGTCCTTTTTTGCCCTTTTACGAGCAAAATACATGAGTTCAATTGATCACAATTTTTGAAGAAAATTTTGTATAACAATACATTTAAAATCGAGTTCGAGTTACTCGGACCGAGGTCGAGTATTTATGTCGCGTGTTCGAGTATTTTCTTAAAGAAAATTCCGAGTTCGATCGAGTTTTCTTCTAATTCCGAATTTGTTTGGGTAAAAACATTTATTGTACAGTTATAATAAGCTAAAAAATAAAGAAATTGAAATTTGAAATAATTTAAATTTTACCGTATTTTCGATCGAGTTCGAGTTTTGATGATTTCTGTTCCGATCGAGTTTTGCGCTTTTTCGAGATTGAGTTCTTAACATTCCGAGTACTCGAAAACCCTGATAGAGTTATATTAAATTTCAATTTAATATAGTAATATGGATTTTTTTTGTTGTTATTACACAGATTAATTAGTTTTAGTGATCACGAACACAGAGTATTTTGTGAATCATGACGAAAGACAACTGCAGTAAGTGCATGAAGACGGGGAACAACAAAGAGCCTTGGGTCAACTGCTCAGCCTGTCAAAAATGGTTTCATTGTAAATGCACAAATCTTCCCGGTGAGATAATTCCATTTTTATCTTGTGATAATCTACTCTTTGCATGCGATGATTGTAAGGGGGACAAGTGCCTCACATTCCAAAACAAGAAATATCCGACATTAAAGAAGAGTTCACTAAAACAATTGTAGAATGCATAGATAAGTGTTTTGAGAAAAAGTCTGTATTAGAAACCCCTAACCAAAAGATTGTTGGAAAACCCGTAATAAATGATTCAAACCAGTCAGGCATACGTATTAGAGGTGTTCCGGAAACCCACGAAAACATACCGCCTTTGGCGCGTCTTAATTATGATAAACAGAAAGTAAACGAAATTTTGCATCATCTTCAAGTCACTGATACGGAAATTACTGATGTGCGAAGGGTGGGAAAATATGATCACAATAAATCGAGGCCTGTTATTTTCAAAGTAGCCAACCCTTGGCATAAACGAGTGATTCTTGCTTCGTTGACAAAATTGAAGACCTTTAATCAACGTGTTTATGTTAGCCGTGAACCCACCGAAGG
>CABFPE010000788.1:0-14910 GCA_900660155.1 Hofstenia miamia
TATATATATATATATATATATTGTGGCATTGGTACCTCAAGAAAGATGCTCAATTTATTACAAAGTTCTGCCACATCCTGCAAGGCACAACCAATATTCGAATCTCTGCTCAATCTCCCTTTCCTATGTGTAAAAGCATTATTATTTAGTTCTGCCTATTGGCAGGTTGTATTACGTTCTTTATTATCATTTGTTATATATAGGGCAACTGTGTGCACAAATGGTTAATAATATTTTTAGTTCGTGCAGCTCAGTCTAAATTCTTGCTATTACTTAAATAAGATGATCATGAGCAGCCAAGTTTCCAAAGGAGATGAGGGGGGGGGCTGCGCAGTGTGCAATTCAGCTGTAGGTGGCTCAGGGGTTTAGTGAACCACGCGAAGAACCGTGAATGTCTGGGGTTTAGCTGAAGCAGATTGATTAGTTATATATTCCTGATGGCTGCTAGTATGTCTTGCTTTGGCAGTTATTGCCATGTATACTTCATATGTCTCCTCTAAACGGCATTATACACATATTAGCCCAGATTTGTGCATTCACTTGCAATCCTTCTCTGGTATTGATATTGCCTACTATTCTAACTAGTTCGTCATACTGTGATGCTATGCATTAAATGTTTTTCCTTTTAACATAGTGTAAAATAAAGAAACCAGTCTTGTTTGGCTTACTCTGATTATGAAAATGGTGGAAACTAACAAGAATAAGCCTTCATAAAAAATCTTAAGTGTGAAATCAATAACACTAAACAATATTGGATATGCACATGGAATTGTGCTAATAATTGGTGGCTTTTGGTTGATAATGTTAGAGGGTCCAAGAAATTGCATCAAATCTTTTCTTAATGGTAATGATACTTTGCAAGAATTAAATAAATTAGTGGAAACAGTCTCCTTTGTGTACTCATTTAAGGTATGCTATATTAGTGATTGCAATGATGATAACTGGATTAATTTTTTTACACAAGAATAGATGTTTGCCTATCTGAATAGTTTAAATCATAATAAGGCTGTGGAAAGTGTTCAAATTCCTACAAAATTTTACAAATATGCTGGACACTTACAAGCTGAACCCTTTTGCCACATAATCAATTAAGCAGAACACTGTACCTGAGAGATGATAAATAGCAGATATAATGCTACTCACAAAGTCACAGTCACAGGTAACTGATAAAAATCAATATGAATTCAAAAAATCCTCTTCAGCAATCTCCTAATAAAGCTAATCAACATAGTAAGAAGGCTACTGGAAGAAAACGATGTGCAGGGTATATTGATGCAATCATTTGATTTTTGCAAAGCTTTCAAGAGAATTCCCAATCACCTACTGCTTCAAAAGTTAGCAAGGCCAAATTTTCCACATAGAGCAATCAATTATTAGATTGGAATCATTTTGAAGTAGCCCCAGAGAAGTGACAATTGGTATTTGCTTTTGAAAACATGGAATCTGCACATTCACATTCGCCAGTGGCATGATTTAATCTCTGTGTCAATTATTATAAGTGCATGTATGACAAGAATGAAAGGTTTATTATTTCCCTACACCTATTCGTAACTTAATATGAACCACAATTCAGGCTACTATCCATCCAGCATTACACATCACACTGGTGCCAGGTTAGCAGGACTCCCAAATAGTCGCCGTGACTTAAGCAAGCATTATACTAACAACAATTAGAATAATCCTGCAAAAAGTAAACATTGGTGAAAAGAACACGTTTGGTTAAACAAGACCTGATTCTGATATAGTCTTTCTGAGAGCAGTGCCAGAGCAAAAAAACAATTGCTACAATCGTTCCCTATTTATACAAAGCATAAATTATTACCTTCTAATTGGTTACAAATTCTAAATCACACAATCTTCCCTCACAAATTCAAATGAGCAACAGAATAACATGTAATATTACATTGAGGAGAAAAAGTGAAAACTAAACCTCAAAATAGTAAGATGACGTCAAAAGTGATGTAGAAAATACGAGATTAAACAAATTAATGAATTAGAAATTACCAAATTCTAGGAAAATATTCAAATGTCCCTGAGTGACTCTAAATGCCCCCCCTGCTCAATTTAATTCCGCGGCAGTAGTTGAAGCAGCTGCCTGGAGACAACAGCTTGGGTTTCGTTGATTAATTCAGCAGCAACGGTTTGTCCCAGCTCTGGAGCTCAGCATACTGTGGAGCCCATGTTAGTTGCATTAAGACCTCTCTCTGAGTAAAAATTTCATCTCAGAGTCAAAAGAACCATAATGTGGGGAGCCTAGTGCTCATGGGGCAGGTTTGACGTAAATTGTTTAGCCTTTGAGTGAAAGTATCATGAAAATGTTTGTAAAGTCAAAGCCTCTTTAGTGCGACTAGCAGTGTCATCAACACATCTGTGTCCAATGTATGAGCATCCTTAGTGCTGATCATAGTTTCAGGGTAGAAGTGGTTAAAGACTTCTTGTAACAACCCCATCCAGTTAGCATGATCAGCAAACAGAGAGCAGTATTCCTGGACCTGTTGGAGAGTCATCTCCTTGGGATCAGATACATTGGCTTGTAGCATAGTTATGATCTTGATATGTTTTGTAATGTTGTAATACTGAGTAATGATCTCAACATTGTTTGTCCATAGTAGGTCTCCTGTAGCCTGAAAGAGTACTAAAGTTGAGGGTTCAATTCTGCAATCTTGCTGTGTATCTTTTCCAACTGTTTGTGGATGGGGAGTCCCTTAATGAAAATATCACGGATAGTCAACTTTCCATCCAAAAATACCTGTTCTTGGTTGTCGCCATCAATAAGCTTGTTGCAAACTCCCTTGTACACATTAGTCTGGCTGGGGTGTTTAATGTCCTTCACAGAGTGGACAAAATTGAGTTTTTCAGGGTGGTGGACTGCAACCTTCTTTTTTCCTTTCTTTACTTTCTAATTAGGCAAAATAAGAGGCGTCTCAATGCATGGTGGTGGTATGTTTTTTTTCTCAACATTCCTCTCCAAATTTCTAAAGTCGAGTTCTCCTCAAGAGCAGGTTGTGCTGATGATGACAGGGTAGTTTATGCGTGCCTTCAGAAGGGTGTCCCAAAACTTTCCTCTCAGACTGTGAGAACGTAGTTTGTAGATCTGAGCAGTGGTAATTCTTAAGTGAGCTGTGGTGCACTCTACATCCAGAGCTATGCATTGCCCTGGTGATAGTAGAAGCATGAGCTCTTTCTTTGAGAACATTTCAGTTAGACACCATTTCATCATGCTTAAGGTGTTGTTGTCTTTGGATTCTACTAGCAGGCGTTCTTGAATGGACAGATCTCCTATGAACTCTTTTGGGAGGTGCTCAATAGTAAGGATGCACTCCTCCTCAGTAATAGACCACTGTGGCATTGGTTTTGGGGGAGACAGGGGGCCTCTGAGCTTTTCAAGATTTATGCACTCAATTTGTTCATGCATGTGGCTCAACCAGACTATGACAGAGGTGCCAAGGAGCTCTTCCTTGAGGAAGAACTGTTCTGGTGTCTTCATTACCTGTTCCAAGATCGTGATTGGAATGATACTGTCGCCCCTCTTTACTTTTCTTGCAGTCTTGACAAAAAGATTATAACTGCACTCAGGATAATTGAGTCTTTCAGGATCAAAAAGGGCTTCAGACTTGCCTGTTATGCCATTAGATTCCAGTAGCTCCTGAAAACGGATCGTGGATGCTAGGAGATGTTCTATCATCCTCTGGGTGCATAGTGGACCATCCTGCAAACTGAGAATCATGAACTTGGTGTTGGCTGTTGCACCCCACATGAATTTCTTCAGGGTTTCTGAAAAGATGTTGATATCAGATGGACAGATTCTTAGGCACTGACTGATTATCATAATCAACATCCTTCTTGTTACAATACTTGCCCCCACAAGCCAGGCGTAAAACTTTTTGAATTGCTCCATGGGCTGCTTTGATTTTCCTGGTGATGTTGGTAGCAGACAGTGGTGAAGTAGCCAGTTCTTCACTCTCCAAGGCAGTGGGCAAAAGGCGATCTCATGTGTTGACTTTCTGGCTAGAGCGATCTGCATATTGGTGTCTATTGGCAGCATGATGGTTGGACTCTTTGTCAGGAAGATAGCTAGGATCCAGATGGCTCCTCTGGTTAAAAACTCTGGCGCTTTGCACTCTGTAAACAGCTGCTCTTTATAATTCTTTCTGTCTTGGGTCATGTACAAGCAACATATTTCTCCCAAGACTCATTCCACTGATGGGTGATACTCAGTCAGGGGGCTCTTTATTTCTAGAACAGGCCAGTCTGTTTCTGGACTCTTATCAGCTTTCAGATCCTTCCATATTTTGTCAATCTCCTGTAGAGTGTGGGCGCTTTGCATGAAAGTGAAACTGGCTTGTAAATTCGTGATTCATGTTAACAGACAGCTGCATGGGTTGACTGCTTCTAGTGTCTGCACCTGGAGGGCAGTGTCCAAGATTAGGCATTGATCAACAGCTAGTTAGTGGGTTGGGATTTGCTTGCATAGCAGGAAGTCAGTATAGATCAGCTTTGTTACCAATGGTAGGCTAGTCTGATGGGTTGACACTGGTTGATAAGACTCAGGGTAGATAATGAGGAAGTTTTCCTAATGGAAATGGAGACTCTCAATAAAGACCCAGAATCTCACTCTCAAGCTCAGCACAAAGCACCATCACCAATCTAATTATTTTGGTTTTAGCTAGCCAATAAGCAATCTCAATGCTCTCCATGGCATTTGATTTTTCAATTTCCTTGGGCCTCAGGGAGTAAATAATGCATTCAAATCTCTGTATCCCTCTCAAATTACTAATGAACCCGCTGAGGACTGGGAGGGTAAGATCATCATCAAAAGATAGGTGTACCATGCTTCTCCAATACTGTCTCTCTAGGCTGGTGAGCATGTAGTTATCGTAAAAGATTATAATGTTAACAGGCAGCCTTTTCTCACCATCAATGACAAAGGGGAAGATATCTACAGAGCATGTGAGTGTCTTGTAATTGTAAGCTCACTGGATCTGATGTTGTGTTTCCTCAGTAATATTATCCCTAACAAAATTAGTGGCACGCCTAGTGGCTATAAAATAAGGATAGATGGTCTCATCACCAATTCTCAACATCTTCTTCTTCTCTTCAAACTTATGTGAATGGACAGTGGATGGGGCCAAGGCTGAATCAGCAGAGTTTAAAGGGGTTATCAAGTCACTATGTGGGGGTTTATTTACATTAGTTATATTGCTAAAAGGCACACTAATGACAGAGTCCTCAGGTGGCTCGTTCCACAAATGTTGAGATATGCATCTTCCCACATAGTAGTGAGACTGAGTCGTGGGTGAGCTACTGGCTCTCTGAACCATAGTGGCTACCATTGCCCAGATGATGTTGAAATCTGCTCAGCGCCTTCATGGCGTATTTGTTTCAGAATGCTTGCTTCTTCAGGCAGGGATACGCATCTCCCATGTCTAGTCTGGACCCTCATTGATGTTAATCCTCTGGTGCACTCTGCAATGTCACAGCAGGGATGACTGACTTCATTTTGTTCTGCTCTGCTGGCTCAGGATCATCTCTAAATAGAATGAAAGGTTAAGGTCCCAACTATGGGGATCTGATAAAGCTATCTTTCTAGCCCAATGCAGGGGCAATACTTGGTTAGTACTTAATTCGGTGTCAGTGACACTAGTATCATTATAATCAGATTCAGTTAAATCCTCTTTGGGATATTCAGTTAAATTATCATAAGTTTCATATACATCAATTCTGTTATCTATAAGTGTAAACTCAGTGTTCTCATCTAGTATAACGTGTTTGATGTCTTTGACAGCTCTTTTGAGCCATTGGAAGTGGACTACCTTCCCATTGCTAAGCATGTACTTATTGTGATCTAGCACCTTCATGATTGTAAAAGGTCCCTGCCAGTTTGTAACCAGCTTTTGTACTTGGTGTTGATCTGTGACAGGGCATGGGAAGTAGGCAAATACCTTATCACCTCACTGGTGTGGCTCGCCATATAGTTTGCAATTAAAATTTCTCTTCTGCCTGACAGCAGATTTGCCAGTGTTGTGACAGATGGTTAAATGAACGTGGTGTAGCTCTCGCATAAGTCGCACCACATATGAGTTGACACTGGCATCATGGTATTTCAGGAACATCATTGATAACAGTGTCAGCAATTCCCTGCCAAACATAGCTATAAATGGACAGAGGTATTATAGAAAAACCCAATGGCTTCAACTACACGCCCTCACTGGCTTCTGGCAGCTCGAGCCAAGGCTACTCACCACAATTTGATTAAGGTTTGATTAAGATGCTCAACCAAGCCATTAGACTGGGGATGGCAAACTCGTGTACAATTTTTGTGGCTCAAGGCCATCATCAGATTATTCTCAAACTGGGGGCCTTTATCAGAGATAGTCTCTGCATAGGCCTGAGCTTAAGGACCCATTCTTTCATGATTTTCTCCGCTATCCACTCTGCAGTGGTATTCTTGAGCAGAATTACATGTGCATATTTAGTAAAGTAGTTGACCATGACTAGGAGGTACTGATAACCTTCATCATCACAAGACAGCTTTTCCACTTTGTTAGGCCTTTCAGCTGTTTGGTTCTCAAGTGCAGTGTGTTGTTCAGGAAAATGACTTGCATTCTGCAAGAGGCACTTTTCATACTTATTGATAACATCTATTACTGCAGCTTGAATCCCAATAGTCACATACCTGGTGTTAAAGGTTTTCTCTGTCTGGATAATGACCAGGTGGCCGCATTCTATAATTCGCCTTACCAGATCATGCTGGTAATATTCTGGGACAGCCAGCCAGTTGTTTCTACTTTTCACATAGAAAAGCCCCTGATCACTAACTTGCCAATTGTATTGCTGAAAATATTGATCTGTTAGTGGGTCCATGGGGAACAGGGTGTCTGCTATTCGACTCAAGATCTCTGACAATACTTTATCACGTCTCTGATGTTTTCTGATATCCTCTGCTGTGATCCCTTCTCACATGAGGATAGGTAGGATTGCTCTGCCGCGTCAATCCACATTAATATCTGGCAGTGCTTCATTTTCCGTGAGCAGGATGAACCCGAATTGTACTTGCTTCCCTGCTGGTCACTTTAGATCACTCTCATAACTCAANCTGCAAGAGGCACTTTTCATACTTATTGATAACATCTATTACTGCAGCTTGAATCCCAATAGTCACATACCTGGTGTTAAAGGTTTTCTCTGTCTGGATAATGACCAGGTGGCCGCATTCTATAATTCGCCTTACCAGATCATGCTGGTAATATTCTGGGACAGCCAGCCAGTTGTTTCTACTTTTCACATAGAAAAGCCCCTGATAACTAATTGACTTGCTTCCCTGCTGGTCTCTTTAGATCACTCTCATAACTCAAGAGACCCATCCAATAGTCGGCATTCAAGTGGAGCATGCCAGGTCAGTGTTTGATGGTAAAATTGAAATTGTTCAAGAACTATCCATCTGGCTACTATGCTGGACTTATCAACAGAGAATTTCTTTAGCAAGGTTAGGGCGCTGTTGTCTGCACACACTGTGAGAGGATGGCCCAATACATAGTACCTGAATTTTTTCAACGACTGTACTACTGCGAGCATCTTACTCTTTGTGGCGCCATAGTTGAGCTTGGCAGCTCACAGCTTGTGGCTAAAGTATTGTATCAGACTCTCAACTCTGTTGACTACCTGACTTAAGACCCCACTTATGGCCACAGTGCTGGCATCACAATCAATGATAAATTCTTTCAAAAAATCAGGAGTGTTGAGCATTGGGATCTTCTTCAACTTTTTCTTAATTACATTGATTTCTTCTTGTTCTTGCCACATCCATTGGAAATGAACCAACTTTCTGTATAACCAAGAGATGTCTTTCATTTTTGTGCCAGATTCAGGAGGAACATACCATAGTAATTTACAAAGCCCATGAGGCCTTGAACGTCCTTTCAGCTCTTTGGTGTCTAGATCTGATCGAGATAATCCCTGGCATTTGTCTTTATGGAGATCTTTCCTGGTTCAATTACACGCCCTAAGAAAGTGATACTATTCTGCTCAAGGGCGCATTTGTTCCCATTCTCACGTAATCCCACACTCTGGAGTAGCTCAAGTGTATGTTCCAACTTATCAAGATGCTCTTGAAAAGTGTCACTGGCAACAAGGAGGTCATCAATGTATGCTGAGATGCCAGGCTCTAAAAAGGCTGCATCACCTTTCAATACTTTTGTCACGTATCTCTGAAATATAGTGGGGCATTACACAAACCAAAAGCTATGTAGTGCCACTCAAACAAACCATAAAGTGTTATAAATGCGGTTTTTGGAATGTCTGAAGCCTTCATCTGCACCTGCCAGTAGGCTTTGCATAAGTGTAGGCACGAAAAAAGCTTGAATTTGCTAGCACCATTAAGCAGGTCCTCTATTCTAGGCAGAGGGTAGGCATCCTTGATGGTGACATCATTTAACTTGCAGAAATCGACGCAGAGGCAATACTTGTCTCCTTGTTTTATTAAAACTGTATGCTCAGCATATGGGCTGTTGCTGGCCTGAATAATTCCAGTCTCTAAGAGATTGCTCAGCACATCTTCATATGCATCCTTAAGACTCTCAGGAATTCTCTGTACTGGCAGTCTTATTGGCTTATTAGTCGTGGTATTGATCAAGTGCTCCTCACCAACAGCTTCATCCATGCTGCTCATTCCACAATTAAACACTTCATTTTTTCACTGAAGCAGTGATCTCAATGCTTCTAGTTCTTCCTCACTAAGATGTGGGTGAGTGGTGTTGGTTATGATCAGAATCTTCATGAGGTCCGAAGGGCCCTCTATATTGTGGTGGTACAGATAGACGCACAGTCAACAGATGCTGCAGTCAACTTGACAGGCACAACCATTACTCTGAACTTGTTAGCATTCACCTGAACCAGGGAGCTGGAGCTGTTGAGTAGGGTAACATACAACTTACCACACTTAACATGGCATAGATCCAGTGACAGCTTAAGGCCTCTCGGACAACTTCCTTTTGGTCCCACCACCATCACATCTCCGTCATATGCTGTACCAGAAAAGACGGGGATGCAAGTCCAGTGGTGGCCTTCTACGATTGTCAACTCAATCAAATCAAAACAGAGCTCTTCATCCAGGACTGTGGTCAACCGGGTAGCTTAGTCATCTCATATTGAAACTGTTTTATTTCTGAAATTGATTACACATGAATTTTGCTCTAAATTCTCTCCCCAGTATGATGTCACAGGGGAGTGGGTGGTAAGAAGTATCCACAACTACCAGATCAACCTGGAACAGTTTGTTGTTAACATACATATCTATGTCCTTTACTTTTCCTCTCAGGGAGATCGAGTTTCCCAAGGCATCAATCAACTTACAACTGGACGGATTGAGAGCATCCCTGCTCATGCATAGGGCTGAGCAACACACATCACTAATGATTGAGGCAGTGGCTCCAGTATCCATGGTAGCATTTATTTGACTCCCATTGATAATGACGGGAATTATGTTATTCTGCATAAGGTGGGTAATCACTAAGATCTCTTGCACTCATTTACTGGGAGGCAGTGCTTCCTCTAGTTTAAATGGTCCAATAAATCCAAAGATTTGCTGCCATCTCTTTTTGCAACGCTTTGGATGGCAGCAGTGCATGCATTTCTTAAATGGCCTACTTGGCCACAGTGACAGCACCTGATAAGCAGCTCACTCAGTTTCTTCACTAGGGAGGGACCTCCCCTGACCAGGGGCTTGCTGGAGCCAGAAGTAGACTTAAGCTCACAACGTCTTGTTGATCCGCCTGGTGTTGTGCATTAAATAAACTATACTGATTGCCTTGCATATGATAGTGTGTAGGTCATCCTCCAGATCACACCTAAGTTCCAACCAAGACCAAAGAGCTGGTGAAAATCCGCAACAGATGTACGTAAACAAATCATGACGAGAGTACTCTGGTGATAGACTGCTCAGGCAGAAAAGCCTTTTGACCTGAGTTATGTAATTCCTCACATCAACGTCCTTCTGAAAAGTCATATCACATAGAAGGGTTCTATACTGATGCTTAATGTGAGGTGCTTTATAGTGGTCCTCAAAATATCCGACCAATACCTGGTAGTTGGACTTTATCAATTTGTCTAGCATCATGTACTGGTTGTACACCAGTCCACTGGGGTACAATGGAAACTGTGACATGGCATTGTCTTGCATCTTGTGATACTGCCACATAGTCAATTTGAATAGGAAAAACCATTCTTCAAAGGTTTGTGAGATGGTGTTGATTTGGCCTGTAAACTTTGGCAGTGTGGAATGCTTGTTAAAACACTAAGGGCTCAACAGGAAGGACAGAACTGTTAAAACATGGTGAGCTGTGTATGGGAGATCTGTGAGGTGCACCAGATGAAGGGCTTCTGTTGGCAACATGCTCGGAAGCAGTAGGCATGACAGAGGTGCTCACAGGAAATGGAAGTGCTGAGCCTGATTTGGTGGGCTGAGCTGGGGTTGTGAGAGCCAGCAGAATTGTTGCAAACAAAATTGAGGACTGCATAAATATAGGCTCGCAGTTAGTTGTGGCAGCCTGTTGGGAAGTCGACCTGGGAGAAATCACCTCTTCAGCAAGGGCTTTGACTTGAGGCTCTCACTGGACCTCCAGCATATGCTTGAAACTACTTATTAGTTGTTTGCCAAAATCTTCTAAAGTGGTGGTAGTAACATAACCATCAAAGTTGACGGTGGGGTTGGCTTCAATGCGGACGTAAGTTGGTTAACCTGCAACTGCAGGGACATAATTGAGTCGAGCGACTTCTGTTTCATCCATTGGAACTCGACGTGCTGAGTGTTGAGCTCAGCATGGAGGGCTTCAATATGTCAGCGTGACTTGCTGTGATAGCAAATCTTGCAAATGCTCAATCTCCAGAGTTTTATAATCAGCATGGGGTGGGATCCAGAGTTGGAGGGCAAAGTGGAATCAGTGGAGCATTTCTAGTGTTCAACACTCAGTGAGTGGGTAAATGAGGAAGTGAATCTGGGGAGGTTGGTCGAGACAAATTAATTAACGATCCAATGGTGCAAAGGGCGGCATCCAGGCCATCATTGCTCGCACAGGGGACGCCTGCTAGAGGGGGACCCAAAAGAAGAACAAATAACCATGTGGGCTGCATCCATTCCAACACAAGCAAAAAACATAGAATATAACTTTTCTTAGACAGGGGAAAATCAAAAACAAGAATGTAACTCTTTTAAGAGAGGGGGTACAAAAACCAGAAAAAAACGAGAATATAACTTTTCTTAGAATCACAAATTCTTCCTGACAGTTGGGAGCCTGTCAACTAAACAACCAATCAATAGCATAGTGAAAGACAGTGAGCAAAAATCAGGGAGTAGGTTCCATCACCAAAGGTTTGGATACAACGCTCTGACATGCACAAAAACGGAGACAAGGAAAGCAGACCATACAAATGAATCACAAGGGAGAAGGTAACACCCTCATAGCATCAAAACATTTACCATGTGAATTAACATGAATGCACCAGCTATACATCTGTGGTAGTGAAGTCGATTCACAGCCAGGGGAAACAACTATCCCAGCTGGCTCATACCAAAAGAAAAGAAACTCAACCGTAATAGTTAGAACACAGCAGCAGCAGTTCTGAATAAATCGACCACCTTGGTAAGCATACAAACTTCACGACTGGAGTACATCTCCTAGCATCGATCCACCTGCGCACGTTAAAGAGTTCGACATCATGTCAGGGTCACCATGTAGAATCAGTGGCTGGGGACTATACCAGCTTTAACAAAAGAAACTTAGTTGACTCTGCAAGAAGGTTACACTTTAGACCTACATAGAGCAGCCATGATTCCAACAGAACAATTAAATAACAAGAGATTGTAAGAACAAAAGGCATCGGTAATTCATCCACTGTAACTTTGTAACCAGGATGACCAATTCATACGGCGTCCAGCTGAAGTGCTACCTGAAGGGAAGGCAGCTTGTGATAAGAAGGTGCAGTGCTTAACTTGTCTCAACATTTTATTCTCTACCTCAATACAAAACAAGGGTCTCAAAATAGTTCTTATTTCTCAGCTAACTATTAAATAGTGCATAACTACTGCACATTCACGTTCGCCAATGGCATGATTTAATCTCTGTGTCAATTATTATAAGTGCATGTATGACAAGAACGAAAGGTTTATTATTTCCCTACACCTATTCGTAACCTAATACAAACCACGATTCAGGCTACTAACCATCCAGCATTACGCATCACACTGGTGCCAGGTTAGCAGGACTCCCAAATAGTCGCCGTGACTTAAGCAAGCATTATACTAACAACAATTAGAATAATCGTGCAAAAAGTAAACATTGGTGAAAAGAACACGTTTGGTTAAAACAAGACTTGATTCTGAAATAGTCTTTCTGAGGGCAGCGCCCAAGCGAAAAAACGATTGCTACAATAGTTCCCTATTTATACAAAGCATAAATTATTACCTGCTAATTGTTTACAAATTCTAAATCACGCGATCTTTCCCTCGCAAATTCAAATGAGCAACAGAATAACATGTAATATTACATTGAGGGGACAAAGTAACTACAATGAAAACTAAACCTTGAAATAGTGAGGTGACGTCAAAAGTGACGTAGAAAATACGAAATTAAACAAATTAACAAATTAGAAATTAACAAATTCTAGGAAAATATTCAAATGTTCCTGAGTGACTCTACATGCCCTTCCCCTTGCTCAACATTGTTTACGACAGTAGCTGGAGTTGTGGCCCAGAGACAACAGCTTGGGTTTCTTTGATTAATTCAGTGGCAAGAGGTTCATCCCAGCTTTAGAGCTCAGCTTAATTTGAAGTCCATGTTAGTTGCATTAAGACCTCTCTCTGAGTAACAACTTTGTCTCAGAGTCAAAAGAACCATAATGTGGGGAGCCTAGCACTCATGGGGCAGCTTCAATGTAAATTGTTTAGCCTTTGAGTGAAGGTATCATGAAAACATTGGTAAAGTCAGAGCCCTCTTAGTGTGACCAACAGTGTCATCAACAAGTCAGTGTCCAATGTATGAGCATCCTTAGTGCTGATCATACTTTCAGGGTAGAAGTGCTCAAAGACTTCTCATAACAACACCATCCAGGTAGAGTGATCAATGAACAGAGAGCAGTATTCCTGGACCTGGTGGAGAGTCACCTCCTTGGGATTATTCACACTGGCTCATAACATAGTTATAATCTTGATACGTTTCATAATGTAATACCAAGTAATGGTCTCAATGTTGTTCATCCATAGTAGATCTCCTGCAGCCTGAAAAAGTACTAAGACTTGAGGGTTCAATTCCACAATCTTGCTATGTATCTTTTTTAACTGTTCTTGGACGGGGAGTCCCTTAATGAAAATATCACGGATAGTCAACTTTCCATCCAAGAATACCCATTCTCGTTTGTTGCCATCAATGAGCTTGTTGTGAACTTCCTTGTACTCATCAGTTTGGCTGAGGTGTTTGACGTCCTTCACTGAGCAGACAAAATTTAATTTGTCAGGGAGGTGGACTACAACCTTCTTTTTTCCTTTCTTTATTTTCCACTTAGGCAAAATAAGAGGCGTCTCAATGCATGGTGGTTTTATGCCCAATAGATTGTTTTTCTCAACATTCTTTTCTTCTTCTCTTCAAACTTATGTGAATGGACAGTGGACAAGGCCAAGGCTGAATCAACAGTGTTCAAAGGGGCTCCAAGTCACTATGTGGGGGTTTATTTACATTAGTTATATCACTAAAACCTATATTAATAACAGAGTCCTCAGGCGACTCATTCTGCACACATGGAGATATGCATTGCCCAACATAGTAGTGAGACTGAGTCACAGGTGGGCTATCAGCTCTCCAAACCATAGGGGCTATGCATTGCCTGGATGAGGTCAGAATCTGCTCAGTGCTTTCATTGCATACTTGTTTTGGATTGCTTGCTTCTTCAGGCAGGGATATGCATCTCTCACATCTAGTTGAAACATCTGGACCCTCATTGATGTTAATCCTCTGCAATGTTGTGGTGGGGTTGACTGACATTGTTTCATTCCACTCTGCTGGCTTGGGATCATCTCTAAACAGAATGTTAAGGTTAAGGTCCCAACTATGGGGATCTGATAAAGCTATCTCTAGCCCAACACAGGGGCAATACTTGGTTAGTACTCAATTTGGTGTCAGTGATACTGGTATCATTGTAATCAGATTTAGTTAAATCCTCTTTGGGATATACAGTTAAATTATAATAAGTTTCATATACATCAATTCCATTATCTATAAGTGTAAACTTAGTGTTCTCATCTAGGATAACACGTTCAATATCTTTAACAGCTCTTTTAAGCCATTGGAAGTGGACTACCTTCCAATTGCTAAGTGTGTACTTATTGTGATCTAGCACCTTCATGATTGTAAAAGGTCCCTGCCAGTTTGTAACCAGCTTCCATACTTGGTTTTGATATGTGACAGGGCATGGGAAGTATGCAAATACTTTATCACCTTGCTGGTGTGGCTCACCATATAGTTTGTGATTAAAATTTCTCTTCTGCCTGATGGCGGATTGGCCCGTGTTGTGACAGATAGTTAAATGGACACAGTGTAGGTCTCACATAAGTCATGTCACATACTAGTTGACACTGGCATCATGGTATTTTGGGAACATCATTGATAATGGTTTCAACTATTCCCCACCAAACAGCTTTGAATGGACTTACCTGAGTAGTCTAATGGACTGAGGTGTTATAAAAGAACTCAACAGCTTCAACTACATGCCTCCACTGGCTTCTGGCCTCTCAAGCCAAGGCTACTCACAACAATTTGATTAAGGTTTGACTAAGACATTCAACCAAGCCATTAGACTGGGGATGGTAGGCCATTGTGAACTCATGTACAATTTCCATTTCACAGCTCAGGGCCATCATCAGAT
>CABFPE010000788.1:37493-58259 GCA_900660155.1 Hofstenia miamia
ATTCACATAAGTTTGAAGAGAAGAAGAAAAGAATGTTGAGAAAAACAATCTATTGGGCATAAAACCACCATGCATTGAGACGCCTCTTATTTTGCCTAAGTGGAAAATAAAGAAAGGAAAAAAGAAGGTTGTAGTCCACCTCCCTGACAAATTAAATTTTGTCTGCTCAGTGAAGGACGTCAAACACCTCAGCCAAACTGATGAGTACAAGGAAGTTCACAACAAGCTCATTGATGGCAACAACCAAGAACAGGTATTCTTGGATTGAAAGTTGACTATCTGTAATATTTTCATTAAGGGACTCCCCATCCATGAACAGTTGGAAAAGATACATAGCAAGATTGTGGAATTGAACCCTCAAGTCTTAGTACTTTTTCAGGCTGCAGGAGATCTACTATGGATGAACAACATTGAGACCATTACTTGGTATTATGACATTATGAAGTGTATTGAGATTATAACTATGTTATGAGCCAATGTGACCAATCCCAAGGAGGTGACTCTCCACCAGGTCCAGGAATACTGCTCTCTGTTCATTGATCACTCTACCTGGATGGTGTTGTTATGAGAAGTCTTTGAGCACTTCTACCCTGAAAGTATGATCAGCACTAAGGATGCTCATACATTGGACACTGACTTGTTGATGACACTGTTGGTCACACTAAGAGGGCTCTGACTTTACCAATGTTTTCATGATACCTTCACTCAAAGGCTAAACAATTTACATTGAAGCTGCCCCATGAGTGCTAGGCTCCCCACATTATGGTTCTTTTGACTCTGAGACAAAGTTGTTACTCAGAGAGAGGTCTTAATGCAACTAACATGGACTTCAAATTAAGCTGAGCTCTAAAGCTGGGATGAACCTCTTGCCACTGAATTAATCAAAGAAACCCAAGCTGTTGTCTCTGGGCCACAACTCCAGCTACTGCCGCAGAATTAAATTGAGCAAGGGGAAGGGCATGTAGAGTCACTCAGGAACATTTGAATATTTTCCTAGAATTTGTTAATTTCTAATTTGGTTAATTTGTTTAATTTGTATTTTCTACGTCACTTTTGACGTCACCTCACTATTTCAAGGTTTAGTTTTCATTGTAGTTACTTTGTCCCCTCAATGTAATATTACATGTTATTCTCTTGCTCATTTGAATGTGCTAGGGAAAGATAACATGATTTAGAATTTGTAAACAATTAGCAGGTAATAATTTACACTTTGTATAAATAGGGAACTATTGTAGCAATCGTTTTTTTTGCTTGGGAGCTGCCCTCGGAAAGACTAGTTCAGAATCAAGTCTTGTTTTAACCGAACACGTTCTTATCACCAATGTTTACTTTTTGCATGATTATTCTAATTGTTGTTAGTATGATGCTTGCTTAAGTCACGGCGACTATTTGGGAGTCCTGCTAACGTGGCACCAGTGTGATGCGTAATGCTGGATGATTAGTAGCCTGAACTGTGGTTTGTATTAGGTTACGAATAGGTGTAGGGAAATAATAAACCTTTTGTTCTTGTCATATATGCACTTATAATAGTTAACACAGACCTTAAATCATGCCATTGGCAAACGTGAATGTGCAGTAGTTATGCACTATTTAATAGTTAGCTGAGAAATAAGAACTATTTTGAGACCCTTGTTTTGTATTGAGGTAGAGAATAAAATGTTGAGACAAGTTAAGCACCGCACCTTCTTATCACAAGCTGCCTTCCCTTCAGGTAGCACTTCGGCTGGACGCTGTATGAATTGGTCATCCTGGTTACAAAGTTACAGTGGATGAATTACTGATGCCTTTTGTTCTTACGATCTCTTGTTATTTAATTGTTCTGTTGGAATCGTGGCTGCTCTATGTAGGTCTAAAGTGTAACCTTCTTGCAGAGTCAACTAAGTTTCTTTTGTTAATGCCAGTATAGTCCCAGAAACCTATTCTACAATAAGTATATGTGGGGTGCTAGAAGTGAAACTAAATATCACACTCTTACTAGAGATTTACTTGCCCTTTCTACAGATGACATCTTCAATAGAAGATAGAAAAACATGAAAACCATACATCAACAATACAAATGTAAGCTTGCAGATAATTAAAAAACATCTATTTAAACAAATCACATTTACAAAATGGTGTTTCATCTAATATTATCATAACTGAAAAAGTTCCTTTAAGTCCTATCAAATTAGAACAAGAAGAAATTCTCCTCAGAGAAAGTACAATCACATTATCTGCACAATTAAAAAATGAAATTGAAAAAGTCAACTTGATATTTTACCACAACTTCTTCAACTATTAAGTCTTGATGTTGAGTGTACACCAGCCAAGTTCTTTATTCAGAAACCAACACAACTCCAGTTACAAAAAGCATGTCTAGCAATGAGTTTTGGTTATCAATAGATAAAGTCCCACATAACTTCCCTATCACCTACAGACTCACATGGTTAAAAACTGCCACATTCATTGAAGATGCAATATTCTCCAATATATCCACAGAAAACTATATATGTTCACTACCTACAGCACTTAAACTGCCTGCAATAATGCCCACATGGAAATGTTCCAAATCAATTAATGATGGTGTTAAACATCTATACAATGACAACTACCACAACAATTTGATTACTCTGACAAACTGTGCTAAAATGAAAAAATACAAATCAGCATGGAAATGACAAAAAACTATATGTTAATTCTTCCCACACTCTTAATCAACTACTATGTAATGGGAAATCCATTCACAAACAACTCTCATTAATAAAACAAGTGATCTAAAAAATGTCTGCTCCTACAATTGCATTATTCTCTAGCAGTATGGATATTCTCTGGGCAAATATTACAAAAGAAAAATTAAAATTTTATGATGTGGCTTATCAAATGGAAATGAAAGTTATGTTATGCTCTGGAAAAACAGATATCAGTGCAATTACAGAAGAAGAGGTCACCAATAACATCTCACTGTTTTTCAAAAAATTAAAAGAAACTTGAAATCTCATCACAACTTTTCAGGAATTATATCCACACTCTGGTATTGATAAAACACAAGCTCACAATTCTGATTTTGATGCCAAATTAACATTTATGATTGCTATTAAAGGTTTACATATTTATCATAAATTCTCATCAATTTTCAATGAAAAGATTAACTATTTCCATCAATCCCATGTGATATCACAAAGACTCCAATACAACAAAAACATTATTTTCAAAAATCACTTTACAACTGAACTCAAGAATATGTGTTCACTACTTTGTTCTAATATTATGCTCTCTAAAACTTCATGGACTGATAGCAATGCAGCTGATATTACTGCTCAAACTAAAAAATACTTGAAGAAGATGCTGACATACATATCATGGATCCTAGTCTGAGCTGGGTGGGTGTGTAGTATATTTGCATCAGAGTTGTAGAATGAATATTTGTGTTGATTTAATAATATTTGATGATAGTCATTGTACAACTAATGATTTAATATTTATTTGCATTTTGATTGGTTGCTCATATGAGGAATCCATTTTGTTTGCATAATTTTAAAATCAGAAATTGCAGTATTATTTGCTAATTTGTTCTGCTATTACTCACTGTCTGATACTAAGTGAGTTTACTGTTTGCTATCATTGGTAAATACACAGAAAGGGTGAATTCTGTTAATTTAAATTTTGCTACCCTAGCTTCTACCCTAGTAACAAAAAGTTGTCTTTTGGACGCCCTTATGTTAACCTTTATAGCCATCCAAAAGACGTCAATATCTGTCCTCATAATGGACACAAAAACAACATGATTTGCTAATAAATAAAATGTTATTCATGATTTGACACAAACTTTTTGTATGAAGTTATTTAACTTTGATATCTTTCACACTTTTTTAACCACACCTTTGAAATTCACTCACAACGACACTTCCTAATCATTTTGCTCATAAACATTATCATTATTATCATTTATAAAGAAAAATAGCAAATAATAAAAAATTTTCAACATTTACAAGAGTGAAATTTGATGTTTCAAAAGTAAAGCTATTACATCCTTCTTTATAAATGATAATGGCATAATTTGTAAGTGAAACTACTAGATGTTTGATTGTGTTCAAATATTAAGAATTCAATAAAAAATAGGTTGTAAACATTATCACATTAAGCCACCTAACTTCATTTTAAAAAGTTTTGGAAAATCATGAATAATACTTTATTTATTTGCAAATAATGTCGTTTTTGAGTCCATTAAGAGGACAGATATTGACGTCTTTAGGACAGCTATAAAGGTTGACTTAAGAATGTTCAAAAGACAGGTTTGTGTTACTAGGGTAGTTGCTTTTGCCTTTGCTATTATAAATTACCCCAACTGTATATCTGATGAACCTTTTATTTTAGTATTTTTCAGATAACACACTTTGGACAAATTGCCCCTTTATTATTTTTTATTATATATATTTTATTTATGTATTTGATCAGTATGATCAATGCTTAGGGTGTCATTTAAGGCAAAAGGTAAAATAACCAGAGGCTTTAAATGGTCTGATGGTTTGACTCCTTTAGTCTGAGTGATAGTAGGTATTAGGTACAGAGATGAATACAGTTAGGAAGTGTGGCTTGCATGTAGCTATAATTGTTGTATTTTCTCTAGTCTAAAATGAATTAGTTGTTGGAAATTGTTCATTGGTTAAGCTGGAGGCCTGATTCTGTAAGAGGAAGTTTGGAATTAACTTGTTCTCTGAATACTTGTTACCTATAGAAAGAACATGCTCTTGTTTTCTCAATATATAAATGTACATAATAATTATTAGTTTCATTTGTTGTTTTAATATTTCTGAAGATTGAATGCTTGCTCAGTGTTGCACATGCTTCTACCACAAGTTAAGCATTATACATTATGATTCTTAGCAAATCAGTCATTTAAGCATTCAATGATCTTAGCTGATAATTGAAATAGGAATGAAGTTGCATTTTTGTAGATTTAGAATCAAAACTTCTACCTTGCAAAATAAAAGATTCAAATGATGGAGATGATTAATCACTAATAAGACTAGGTTTCCATTTAAAATGGGTAAAAATTATTCAGCAAAAACTGAACCATAATGCAAAATAACCCTCATAATTTCAGAATTTCTTAAAAATTTAGTATGAAATTGCAAAAATTTTAAGAAATCATTTAAATCACTATTATTGTGAATACATTTTGAATATTATTTAAAATATTTTAAAAAATTTTAGCAGGTAAGGATAAACTTGAGAGGGTCCCCACACTTAGATCAGCCAGTTTTCAGAATCTGATTTAGAGAATTCATATTTTTTTAAAACTTGCTGCACTTTTCATTCAGAATCCTGATATAATTCTCTGTGTTCATTTTAACACACTTATCAAGAAACAATAATGGATATCAACAATGATCCTTGATTGCTGCTGAGGTCTAGCAAGATTGAATCTTGATGACTTGGCCTCTAGAAAATGCCTTGCAATGCAGAAAATTGGGCACTAGTGCATTTTAAATGTATGCAGGTACTAGATGGCCAATTCAATTGCATTTTTCCTTTTTTTAATTTAATCATTTTGAAAAGGCTGAATGAAAATTGAATTTGAAAAACGGAAATGACAAGTTTTAATCTTCATTTTTTAAGTTCAATTGTGTAAATTTTAATATTTAAAATTTATTGCATGATTTTCAAAATGAAATTGAAAACAAAAAATGAAAGATGAAAAACAAAAATCTCAATTATGATTTTAATTTTTCATTTTAGTAATTTTAAAAGACTTAAATTTTAAATTAAATTGAACAATGTAAAATGGAAATGAAAAATGAAACACTTTAATTAGATTTTTCTTTTATTGATTTTTCTTTTTTTGTCAACATTCTTGTGTAATTAGCATCCAATTTTTAGTTTAATACATAAATCAGATATACAATTACAAAAAATGTATTAGCAAAGAACTCCTCTTTGTAATATTTGTGGTCTAAAGTATATATTAGATAATTCAAGGACATACTAAATATTCAGTGTTTTCTTAAGATAATTTGATGCAATTAAAAATAATTAATCATAGCAACTAAAACAAAAATTAAAAAATAAAAAATTGTGTTGAAATATTTCATTTTTCATTTTTGTTTTTCATTTTGATTTTTCAATTAAATTTTTAATTTATGAAATATTAAATTGAAATATGCAAAATGAGATCTAAATTTCTAGTTTTATTTTCCTGTTCCAATTAGTAAAATATTGAGAAATAGATCCTAAAAATGTATTTCACCACATTAGTTTTGAAATTTTACTAAAATTGGACGGATGGGATTCTACCTTATCTCCTTATGTGCATATCACACCATACACCTAAAAAATATAAAACTGTAATTCAATCAATTATCTTATATTTTTTGCTACATTACTTGAATAAGTAGTAAATATTATGTTTTCCTTAAAATGAATGAACTATTCTAAAATAATGTAGCATTATCCAAAACAAATAAAAAATAAGCTGCAAACCTTGAGCAGAGTGAGAATAAGATCAAAGAAATGATGATTAGAAATATTGTATTTAGATCAATTAGATTAATTTAGATTTATTTGTATTATGCAACCAAGAAATAACATGTGTCAAAAAAGAGAGATTAGTATTGGTCAATAAAAACACTTTTGCCAAAATGAGGGGGTGAAATCACATACATTATTTTTAGCTGCCATCCTGCCAGACAAAAAGTTTAAATTTGAATCAACAGATACTTTTCTAGATTTACTATAAATAGGAACTAAGCATTGTAAGCAATTGATAAAGAATTTTATTTGGAATTCTTATTTTGTTCTACTATAATGGTTTGAATATGTAATACTATGTCAAGTTAATTGAGTGGTGTTTAGTAATGGTCTGGATCCATCACAGAGAATGATCCAAGGGTCCATGTGCCAGACTACAAAAGTGCACATAGGTTAGGTATAGGGGTTTTTCTCTTGATTAGTTGACTAGCATTCACTCACTACATGTACCAAAATAATTAACTGTGAACAAATGGTTGGATGACTGAAGCCTAGGAAATATATTAATGCTATTTTAGATCCAAATTAATGACCAATAAATGACTGATAAAGTGACTGTAAATGTATTAAATTATAAATGTAAGTTAGGAAGCTGCTCAAAACTAATATATTTAGAAATGCCAATATATTTCAGTAATGGCTACATGTAGTACCAAACAAGCAGCTAGTAACAAGTCAGGTTGTGAAGAGATAGAACACTTTTACAAAACAGAGTTTAAGTCGAATTGTGTCATGTTTTGAGCATGCACTGAACTAGGATAGGGTATACATAAACTGTATTGATGAGCTGAGGTGTGGCACTCAATCAAATGGAACATTGAAGGAAGTGGTAAAACTGGATGTGGAGATCAGCTCCTGGCAGATGCCCATCATCGATCATTGAATAGATTACAGCCTGGCTTCATCACCTAAATAGTGAATGGTTAATTCTAGCTTATTGTNATTTAGATCAATTAGATTAATTTAGATTTATTTGTATTATGCAACCAAGAAATAACATGTGTCAAAAAAGAGAGATTAGTATTGGTCAATAAAAACACTTTTGCCAAAATGAGGGGGTGAAATCACATACATTATTTTTAGCTGCCATCCTGCCAGACAAAAAGTTTAAATTTGAATCAACAGATACTTTTCTAGATTTACTATAAATAGGAACTAAGCATTGTAAGCAATTGATAAAGAATTTTATTTGGAATTCTTATTTTGTTCTACTATAATGGTTTGAATATGTAATACTATGTCAAGTTAATTGAGTGGTGTTTAGTAATGGTCTGGATCCATCACAGAGAATGATCCAAGGGTCCATGTGCCAGACTACAAAAGTGCACATAGGTTAGGTATAGGGGTTTTTCTCTTGATTAGTTGACTAGCATTCACTCACTACATGTACCAAAATAATTAACTGTGAACAAATGGTTGGATGACTGAAGCCTAGGAAATATATTAATGCTATTTTAGATCCAAATTAATGACCAATAAATGACTGATAAAGTGACTGTAAATGTATTAAATTATAAATGTAAGTTAGGAAGCTGCTCAAAACTAATATATTTAGAAATGCCAATATATTTCAGTAATGGCTACATGTAGTACCAAACAAGCAGCTAGTAACAAGTCAGGTTGTGAAGAGATAGAACACTTTTACAAAACAGAGTTTAAGTCGAATTGTGTCATGTTTTGAGCATGCACTGAACTAGGATAGGGTATACATAAACTGTATTGATGAGCTGAGGTGTGGCACTCAATCAAATGGAACATTGAAGGAAGTGGTAAAACTGGATGTGGAGATCAGCTCCTGGCAGATGCCCATCATCGATCATTGAATAGATTACAGCCTGGCTTCATCACCTAAATAGTGAATGGTTAATTCTAGCTTATTGTAGGTTAACAGAAACAACAGCCAAGCAGTATGTAATTGGTAAACCCCTACCTGTAGAAATATGACTAGGGTTATGCAGTAACAAGAGATAAACCGTAATAATGTCTGGTAGAGGATAATACAACAAGGTATTTAAATTTAAGATAAAACTCATTCAAAACCTTGTTAATTTTTCAGTCAAATTCTAGTACTGTGCATGCCCTTTTTTAAATAACAAGTGCATGTATAGAGCAAAAGAGCAAGTCTACTTTTAAAAAAGTATAATTTTTAGTTGGTTTAGGAAAAAAAAATTGCTTCACTAATTCTAAGTTTTTGCATTAAAAAAATTTGGTAAGAAAATACTTATTTTGAATAAAGAAACCCTGCAATTTCAATGAGAAATTTTCTACATTAAACTTTATTTTGAAAATGGGCAATATACAAGATGTTACTGACAAATTTAATCAATAATTATAATTCCATGAGAATCCATGTGCTATCAAGTGTATACAAAAATTCGTTTATATGAAGCACTGGTTGCTATTGGAAAGCCCTCAAATTTTTTATTTGCAATTTATGTAATTGATACAATAAAGTATGTTAAATACAGTGACTTTTACTGAAATGCCAAAGACACTTGCGTAATAAGGAAAACAATAAATGCATTTGACTTTCTAAAAAATTCTAAGCAGATGTAGAAAATTAAACAATTATTTTACAAACAATAAACTAAAAAAAATGTTGGACAAAACACAATTCATATTTTTATATTGGGTTTATTGCTGTTGTTAAGGTTGATAAAATGAGTAGATATTTTTCTTTGAAAATATCAACTTTTTGAAAAAGATTAAAATTTTCTTCATATGCAATGCTCAAGTATTAATAATGTTTGAGCTAATGGAAGCAACAAAGCAGTGCTGCAACCAGTCAGAAATGCTTTTGGTAATAGCAACAAATTGAGTTGAGCACTCACTATTTATCTGCTATTTAGCTGGTCCAATTTCTAAAATACATGCAAACTAAACTAATTTGGTGACAAAATTATATGAATTGTATTTTTCTGTGCTTTATTTATTACTTATTATTAGTTTTTTTGTAAATGAAATAGCAGAACAGATTTACAATTTTGAAATCAATTCAATTTCATTAAAATATAATGCATATATAGAACAGTGTAAAATTTCAAAAGTACACATTTTGCATTTGTTTATTGTAAATCATAATTGACAAGCTTCTTGTTATTTTATAAATAAACTCGTTTTTTTGCTTCAGGTACAGCAGTGCTATTGGTANTTTACTGAAATGCCAAAGACACTTGCGTAATAAGGAAAACAATAAATGCATTTGACTTTCTAAAAAATTCTAAGCAGATGTAGAAAATTAAACAATTATTTTACAAACAATAAACTAAAAAAAATGTTGGACAAAACACAATTCATATTTTTATATTGGGTTTATTGCTGTTGTTAAGGTTGATAAAATGAGTAGATATTTTTCTTTGAAAATATCAACTTTTTGAAAAAGATTAAAATTTTCTTCATATGCAATGCTCAAGTATTAATAATGTTTGAGCTAATGGAAGCAACAAAGCAGTGCTGCAACCAGTCAGAAATGCTTTTGGTAATAGCAACAAATTGAGTTGAGCACTCACTATTTATCTGCTATTTAGCTGGTCCAATTTCTAAAATACATGCAAACTAAACTAATTTGGTGACAAAATTATATGAATTGTATTTTTCTGTGCTTTATTTATTACTTATTATTAGTTTTTTTGTAAATGAAATAGCAGAACAGATTTACAATTTTGAAATCAATTCAATTTCATTAAAATATAATGCATATATAGAACAGTGTAAAATTTCAAAAGTACACATTTTGCATTTGTTTATTGTAAATCATAATTGACAAGCTTCTTGTTATTTTATAAATAAACTCGTTTTTTTGCTTCAGGTACAGCAAAGCTATTGGTAACCATAGCTGAATACCAATAACAGATCTGTACCTTAATGGATGAATTGGGAATTAGTGGAGTAAATTTTATTTGCATGTATAATAACAAGCCAGTGTGGCCTTCCAAGTTGTTGTAAGCTGAGAATATTTACTAGGATTTTTTGGTTCTGTGTAGGCTGGAGGCCAGTCATCTATCAGAAGAATTACCAGGATCTCTCTAAATTGCTATTGAAGTACACAATTGGTTCCATATTATCTTGGTAAATTGCAGATGAAAACAAATAACAATTTATTACTCTCTTATGTAGTTTGGTTAGTTTGTTCCACCATGAAATGAAGATCCTAAAGTATTGAACATTCGACATGGTGACCCCTATCTTAGATAAATTCACATAACAATACTTGGTAGAAACCCTTATCTAAGATAAAAGGTATCCAACATTACAAAATTTGGACTTGGTTATATAAAATTTAAAAATATCTAACTAATAAATCCTCTCAAAGTCTAGTACAATGTCAAGTTTCCTTTACTGATATTTTTCTACAGAATAAATTGGAGTGTAGTTATTATAATTGTTATTTGGTATTAAATTCATTGTTGTACCCAAAGTCCTTTTTAAAAGAAAAATGACAAATTTCCCAGTTACTTGATTGAAAATTGCTTGTTCACTTTCCCTTCAATCATTAGCAAAAACTGAAAGAGAAATTAGCAGAAATTATTCTAAATCAGAAGGATTAAATTGATAATTTAATGACGGAAAATTTTTCAATAAAAAATCAAGTTACTGATCTTCAAAATGATTATCAACAGTTGAAAGAAGAAAATAGTTACTCTTCACAAAAAAATGAGAAAATTATTTATTACTGCATATAATGTTACAAAGAATAGAAATATTTCACAAAATACAGATGATGACAATGTTCCTCAATCATCAAATGTGATACATGAAATTGTACAAAAAACCATTGCAGATAATATTGATATCATTGTTGATAATCAAGATAAAAAACTCACTGCCACATCAGCATTACAAAGTATTCATAGTAATGTTGAAATAATTCAAGAATTACAAAAAGAAATTGAAATCATGTTTAAAAAGTTGGAGATTAAATTATCTAATGAAATCAAAGTTTTTCCTAATAATACAGAAGTTTTGAAAGAATCTATCAATTCACAAAAAAAGATAAATTATGCATTACAGATTCAAATTTATCAGAAAAAACATCACAAAATGTTCCCAACAACATTTTAAAACCTAAAAGTTCAATGGTAGAATAGATAAATCAAATCATATATTTAAAGAATGGTTATTAAATTACAAGAATTAAATGAAATAAAGGAAACTAGATAAATACAAAGCAGCAATGCAACTACCATTATATTTAAAATGAAGAGTGCAAGCTTTCTATTTAACTCTTACAAAAACTGTTAGAAAAGATTATGTTTTATTAATTGGAAATTTTCTGAATTATTTTAATTCAAAGACTACACAAAAAAAGTATTGCACTATGTTATATTCTTTGCGATATTCAACAAAACAAGATATTGCAGAATATATTATGCAAGTCCAACATTTTTGAAACTTAATAGTGATAATGAAAATTTTTCAAAAACTGATTTATATTCATTTACTATTTGAGGACTACCTCCTCTTACACAATCATGTTTGGAAGTAAAATGCAATATGGATGATGCTTTAGATACTATTATCAATAAAGCTTTTAACATTAGATTACCTATTGAAAATTCATTTAAAATAAATTGAGAAGACTGAACATTTCCTGTTAAATAGAAAACTGAAGAAAAATCCGATACTTTTACAACTACTGAAACTACAAATTCGAAAACATTGGTTACTTAAACTTTAGTGTAAGCTAAAGACACAAATACAAATCAAATTAATTTTTTTTGTTTTGTTAAAATGACATATTTGAAGTAATTGTAATAAATCTACTTACATCATTGATGACAATGAAGGATTTTACACTGATGAAGAAGAATATGTAACTGAAATTGACTATGATTCTGAGACTTTAAACTAGAAGGAGTGCTGCCTCTACACCATGCAAGAGAAATACTAATTTCTACTACAATGACAGAAAGAAAGTCAATTCCAATATTTATTAAAGGCGTTGAAACTCAAGCCATTATAGATACTGGAACTGCTCATTCTGTTATTTCTAATAACTTTGCAAATTCCATTGGAATAACTATAGATGAATTACACCAAAATAATTTCCAATTAATGTCAGCAAGTATTGACTACCTAAACACAAAAGGATTTCTTAGAGGAAAACTACTGCATAAACAAATTTAAAAACAACACCATCACAAACAATAATGTAGAATCTCGCCAACCTTCATACTATTAATTATTAACTTAATTTAGGAGTTGCTGTAACAATTGTTCCCTCCTCTGATAGTATGGTAGGTGCCGGACTCCATTCTCCATCTTTCTTCTTTCAGTTCTTTCATTCAGCCATTAACTTATTATATCATTATCTGATTAACTAACATTAACACGAAACTAACGACTGTTACTTTAGATCCAAGACACAAGACGGAGTGTACAAAGTACAGGGTACGCTTACCCGACCTGCAGCAAAGCACAAAAGAGGAATTGAAGAATCATGCTATAACAAATATTTCCATGCGATACTGGCACATCGATAGAGACACCAACCACAATTCAGATGACTCAGTGTAATGGAATAGTGTGCGTGGAGACAATTGTGATAGTGTGTGATACCTTACTAATTTAATGTATTGATTGTTCTTGTTATCAATGAGTTGCTTTAATAAAGGAATCTCGCAACCGTGATGCAATAGCTTGTTATGAGTTCGTACATATAATAACCTTACATATAAATAGTTACATGCTAGCCTAGTATACATGTGAACAATCAATACGGTCACAGGGAAAAAGATGAATTGATAGTCCGTCAGTCTACTAGTAATCATATGTAATAAACAACATCCAAGATAATACAAGTAGGTCTTGTGATTTCCTATGTTTCCTGATGTAAACAGATCTACTAACATAATGTAATAAAACTTGTAACATGAACAACGAACGATAGGAAAGCTAATACGAGTAAAAGCCCCTATTCCTACACCTAACCTAAGAGCCTCTCGGGTAAGCACCGGCTATACACTTCACCCGTTAACTGGATCCGTGAACCACCGTCTAGAATACCCGAGAGCTCGAACGTTTAGCTTTCCATTGTATTAATTAAAATAACCTGATACAAAAGAAGTAAAGTAAATCCAATAAATTAGATTCATCAACAAAATGATTGACTACACACTTTTTATAGTAAAAGAATTAACAACAATCAAATATTTAACCAGTACCTGCTGATTCCAGTTGTTTACAATTCCGAACGTTTGAATTTCTATTCGTCTGCCGATGACGCAGTTCTGCCTTAATTAGCAGTAGCGATCTAGTCTAGTGCCGTTTTGCCAAATCAATTAATTAATATCAAAATGCACTATAAATAAATTTACAAAATAACTAATTAATCTTATGCATGTGTTTTTACAATTAATATTTTATTTTAATATTTAGTCTTAGTTTCTTCTCAATTTGACCACACATGCTACGATTACGATTATGTTACACTCCCCATCAAAGAATTTCTTATTAATATTTAAAAACTTCAGAAATACCATGCATTTAGCA
Source organism: Hofstenia miamia (assembly GCA_900660155.1). NCBI lineage: Eukaryota > Metazoa > Xenacoelomorpha > Acoela > Hofsteniidae > Hofstenia > Hofstenia miamia. The sequence continues at coordinate 51,492 of CABFPE010000788.1, forward strand.
AATATTTCAAACATAAATATTTGGTAAAGTTTTGCAAGTAGAAAATCAAAAATTCGTCATAGCATCATCATTTAATGTATGAAATGTAGAAAATTCCCAGGAAACAAAATGCATTGATTGCATGCATAGAATTTCTCTTTCTATAAACATTGAAATTATACATGTTTAGTTTTATTATGAGATGATTCACAACCAAATTAAATCACAGCCGTTTAATTTTCATTCAAAAAAAAAAAAAACCAGGTTGATAATTCCTTGTTTAAATAAATACAGGGTGTCCCAAAAGTAGCTTTACAACTTGTTTCGTTAATAACTTTTTGAGGAAAACTTTGATTCCCACCAAATTTTAACATGAGTTGATATAGGCAAAAGGAATTTTTTTGACACCAAAATCATGATTATAGACTAAGTGTAACGCTTATGACAGCCATTTTAAAAAAGTTACTATTTTTTATGCTGAAATTTCTTGAATTTGTGACTACTTCTATCCTTTAGAATAAAACTATGGAACTTTTTTGTGCAACTTTATTTAGAAAACACCAAAAATAAAAAATAAACANGATCTAGTCTAGTGCCGTTTTGCCAAATCAATTAATTAATATCAAAAATACTGCACTATAAATTTACAAAATAACTAATTAATCTTATGCATGTGTTTTTACAATTAATATTTTATTTTAATATTTAGTCTTAGTTTCTTCTCAATTTGACCACACATGCTACGATTATGATTATGTTACAATAATGAACTTCAATTTGCAAAGATTTATATATTAAAGACAATGAAATAAAACAGATTTTAATTACTGAAAATACACATATGGATCTTTTTCATTGGAAATTTTTTAAAAAATCTAAAGGAAATTTAGAAGGTGATTTTGTCAATAATAACATTTCTGTTTATAATTCAATGAAATTGATACATTTATCAACAGTAAGCAATGTTCATGATTGTGAAATAATAACAGCTCTGTTAAATAAGAGTTAAAATCCAATTACATTAAAAGGCAATCAGTTAATGCTATACACATTGCCATATTGACGAAAATTGTAAAAAGATGTAATTGTTAACTGGTTCAAGATGACAAAGCTACAATAAACAATCATATCAAAATACCTGATATTTCAAATCTACATTTAACTGGTAAATAAGAGCAAATCTTAAAAAAATTGTTAATACAATACAAAAATGTTTTTAACTTTGGCACTAAACGCATCAGAAATCCTGTTGGGTAATACCATCATTTTGAAATTATATCTCAAAGACCTATATATTAACAAGTACGTCGCATTCTTGAACAACACAAAGAAGAATTGTTGTGAACAATTGCAGAATTGCCTAATAATGCGATCATATGTAAAAGTAATAGCCCATACATATATCCTATGATATTTTTTGTGAAGAAAGTTAAATCTGGACTTTGTATAGATTTTCAGAATTTAAATGACATAACCGTTAAAGTTGCTTATCTGCTACCCAGGATTGATGATATTTTATATTAACCAATTAAGTTTAAATTTTTCTCCAATCTCAATAATTGTATAGCTATTGGCATGTGCCTATGTATCCACCAGACATTAATATATCTGCATTTATAACTCCTTATGGGTTATAAGAATGGCTTAATTTGGCTTTTGGTTTATCAAATGTTCCTGGTACGTTTCAATGTTATGTGACAAAGGTACTTATGAATTGAAACAATTGCTTAGAAAATGGAATTGCAGTTTACATAGATGATATTTTAGTATCAAATTTTACATTCAAAGAACATATCCCAAAACGCGATTATGTCTTAAAAATTATAAAAGATAATGTTTTAAAAATCAATGGCAATAAATGTAATTTAGTTCAAAATTCTAAAATTTTTCTTGGAAGAAAACTTACTCAGGATAAAATACCTATTAAGGATGATACTAAATCATTAATTGAATAGATTGAATGCCCAGAATTGTAAACATATTCAATAATTGTTAGGATTTTTGAATTATTATCAAACATTTATACCAGATATTTCAAAGAACACAGTAAACTGTCCAATGTATTACGAAATATATCAGATTTTAATTGGAATTCGCAACACAAGGAATAATTTAATTACTAAAAAGGAATTTAAAAACTAAAATCATTAAACTGTCCCAATTACACAAATAATTGATAATTAAAAGCAACCAATTCAGTTTCTTAGCATAAAAGTCAAGAAGAACAAATTAAATTATGGCAGTACAAAACTATAAATGTTAGCATTTCTTAAAAAACGTCGATATTTTTTAATGGGTGAAAAGATTTTCACTGTTTGTGAAGATAATAGTGGTCTTGCATGGCTTAAAAAGTTTTCAGGTGATAAATCAAACATTGTTGGTTGATTGATTGAATTTTTAAATTATTTTAATTTTACAAGTATACATAGGAAAGATGCACTTGACTCAAATGCAGATCTTCTTACTGCTTTACCTCAGAAGCAACCTGATCTACAAAAGCAACCAAGAGAAAAAGTACAGCTTCGTTTATTCCTACAATGCAATATGATAATTTACTTGAGCTTAACGTCAATCATCAAAGACAACCTCAAGTATCTATTGAAATAAAGAAGAAATAAGTGAAAAAGAAATTGCTCAAAAACAAACAATTGATCAATTATTAAAGCAACTTATTAAAAACATACATATGCCTGAAACAGAACTTAATTCAATAGCTATTCATTTATGGAAAAGATATCATCAGTCTATTACTGAAAACAATTTGTTATCAAATCAAGAAACAATAATATTGCCATTCCCGACTCTTTTAAATGTGATCTTGTATGAAAAATTTACGAAAATGAACATTTAGGTAATTTGCCAACTGAAAAAGTTGTTAATGAACGTTTTATATATCCTAATTTGTGAAAAAGAATGTAGGATGTTATCAACAAATGCAAATTATGTCTACTAAAGAATAAAGAACAATTGCAAGAACAAAGAACAGAACTACAGAAAATTAATGCTTCTTACCCAAATGAAATTGTTCATATTAATGTCAAACATTTAACTGAAGATGATAAAAATTATTATAGTTGTTATAGATAATTTTATGAAATATTCCAAAATTATCCCTACTGACTTGATAAGCACACAACAGTTTGCAGACATTATTATGCACGTTTGGGTATTAACATTGGGGTCAATACATAGAATTATAACGGATCAGGGTGTTCAATTTGAAAGCTCTTTATTTAAAGAATTGATGATGCACATGGAAATTTTGCATAAACACACAACAGCACACCATCCTCAAGCTAATGGTATGGCAGAAAGAACAAACAAAACATTATTGAAATTAATTTGCACACTTACTTCACCTATTGGAGGCAAACAATGGCGCAAAGTAATTAAAAAATAATAAATCAGTGTACAGCACTGAATTGTCTCTGCATTTAAATCTATATTTGAATATGAAGCTTCAAGAATTATGGAAATCAACCTGTCTATAAGTATATTTGAAATTTCATAAAGAATTTAACTTCATTGCATGAACAATAATACACAATATGAAGAAAGTGCAATTCAAGAAATACACAAATTTAATTAAACAATTTATGGTAAAAGTAGTGAGATACGAGATAATGTTCATGTTTTTTTCACCAAGTATTGTTCTTGTCCTTTAAAAATTAGTAAAAATATTACCTGCTAACAATTAATAATTATACAAAGGTGAAATCATACATTCTCAAAATAGTAGACGCACAATTAAAGATATTGAAAATGTTGTATTAGAAAGTTTTAAAAAATAAAATTAATTGATTGGGTTATTGAAATTAATTATGATATTAACAATATTAAAAGTGTCGAAGAAGAATATTTTGATGAATAAATTCATTACAATATACCTTTAGATGAAAAAAGACATTTCCGACTTATTTATTTTATTTTACAAATTTAGAAGGTGAAATTCTACATCCTTATATTGATGCTACAAGAAAAGCTCTGTCCATTGTTAATTGATATAATTCAATTGAAATAAAGTAAAAAATACAAATGCTCATCTCTACAAGAAACTACTCATATATCTTTAATGAAATCCTTGACGTTAAAAGCTTAAGAGAATTCTTAATTAATATCTATTTCTTGTGTCAAAAAGAAGAGATAAATTTGGATTTCACTTCTTTACAATTGGTTACTTCATTAGGCAAAATTCATTATTACTTCATGATTTATATCAACGATTTGAGCATGTTAGTATGGCAGAAAAATGGTCTCAAGTATCAATGACGTCTATCTATATATCTAGATCTGATTTCTTTATTTTTTATCTATTTGACTACATACTTTTGAATAATTATTTATAACAGCATCTCAAGGTTGATTTATGAAGATATTCTACTCCGTACTGTTACTGTCTAGGATTAATGAAATTGTACTGTAAATTTAGATGTTTGCCATGTTTTTAATTTTCTGTAAGTTTTGTTACATATTAGAATTATGTAATATTTCTGCACATTGCACAAGTGTTGGGCTGTTATCACGATTTTTACAAAAAACGTGTGAAATGCATGTCTTGTTTTGCATGTGTGACTTTCACTTCTAAGTGATGAAAATCTGTGACGCTAAATTTTGTCTTCAAAATGAATTACAAATAATATTCTTACAGCCTGTGCATACATGATTTTATTTAACTTCCAATTTTTTCAAAAATAATTTTTGTCTTTGAAGAGTTAGGGCATAGCCTGAGTTAATGCCAAAGCAATCCTTCAAAAAACAGTGTCTTGTTTCAGAATTAGAAAGAGAAAAACCACTAGATAATATAGTGTTTTCAGATTGAGGATAGTTTTCATAGTTTTAGGATGTGAGCACTTATGAATTTTTATATAATCATTAATAATTTTCAAAAATTCACAGGCAGTTTAAAATAAAAGAGAATGGAGAGGTTCAATAGGAAGAGCGTCATACTGCATGATGAATAATACCAGGCCACATGCTGCTTGATGACTCGCAAAAAATTGCAAACCTACATTGGGAAATTCTGTCACATCCACCATATTCCCCTACTTGGCAATAAAACATTTCAAAATTCTCCATTTAATTCATTGTATGTTAATGATGGATTGCAATAGCCATAATCTCAGTTTTATTGAATTTCATTTTGAAAAAAATTTTAGCAACCAGAGTTTCTGGGATACAAAGAATATTTAGAAATTTTCCCTAATAGCTGCAGTTGATTCACATTATTAGATTTCAATAAGACATTCAATTAAATGATTTTGATATTTTGCAAGATGAGCTTATAACTTAATTATAATTTTGGCAATAATGCTACTAATTTAATCATGAACTACTTAGAAAACAGTAATACTAAATAATAAACATCATGCTATATTGAAATTATTAGGTCAATATGAATTCACGATTTCAAAATATAATAATAATAATAAATTTTTGAACATTTGTACAATGAAAAAATTATAAAATATGGTTAAAAATAAATTATTTTCTATAAATAAACTTAGTTGCAAACTGATATTACTTACTTACAGATATTATTCTTTGAGTAACATAATATGTTCTTTTCTTTGATGATAACTCTAATTCAATTTTTTTCTTAAATTCTTACAAATTAGATTCTTCTTAAACTGCCTGTGCTATGCTAGTGGATTTCAATAAACTATATTAGAGTTTTAATAAATTAATAAGTTTTAGGCAAAACATATGTTGTATTTCAATATTTTAGAAACAAAATAATTAATAAATGTGATCATCATAGATTGATAAAATGATCTTTATACACAATTGTATCATATGACACTCTTTAATTGACTATTTAATATTATCAGCACATTCATAGCATTGTAACAGCTATTTCAAAAAAGTATATAGAATCACAACAAAATTGAGTCCATTATTGTAGGTGTATGGATATTGATTAAATAATAATTTGTTATCAAATTAACAATGTTAAAAACAATTAAAACTTTAGGAACAAATCAAGTAAAGTGGAGAATCAGGTACCAACAATCATTAACTTAACTGATAGTAAACAACTATAAATAAAACGTCTAATAAATAGATTGTCTGTAATTGTTCTCAATAATATTTGTGACTATGTTTTGGACATGGAAGAGCATATGAATTAAAGTGATTTCCAACAAATTCAGTTTTGCAGGTGCTCCTGATTTCATAATCAAAGCAAGTGTTAATAGTTGTCAGCTTTCACAATCTGAAATGAAGCGGTTCAAATGTAATGAATGTGAGTATCAATGTTCATATGCTAGTACTCTGAAGATACATGAATATAGGCACTCTGGTATAAAGCCATTTAAATGTGATAAGTGTGAGTATCAATTTTCAAATGCTAGTGATTTGAAGCGACATCAACTTATACACTCTGGTATAAAGCCATTTAAATGTGATCAGTGTGAGTATCAGAGTTCAACCTCTAGCAGTATGAAAATACATCAACGTAGACATTCTGGTATAAAGCCATTTAATTGTGATCTGTGTGAGTATAAATATTCAAATGCTAGTGATTTGAAGCGACATAAACTTAAACACTCTGGTATAAAACCATTTAAATGTGATAAGTGTGAGCATCAATGTTCAACTGCTAGTGCTTTGAAGACACATCAAATGGTGCACTCTGGTTTTAAGCCATTTGAATGTGATAAGTGTAGTTATAAATCTTCAAGGTTTTGGAATCTGAAAAGTCATAAGCTTACAAGGCATTTTGGTATAAAGCCATTTAATAATAATCAGTGTGAGTATCAAAGTTCACAGGCTAGTAATTTAAAGAGACAT